>JAAMPD010001147.1:0-28979 GCA_025266255.1 Trissolcus basalis | reverse complement strand
ATACTTAAGGCGTGAGGACAACAAAGTTTATGGAAAGTGGATGAGTTGAAATATTGTTTGACAGGGTGAAGGTTTGCTAAGCCAGCATTAAAAGGTAATTGAGCATTGATGTTATTACAATAAAACGTCTTGAGAATTCGGCCTTGGCAGTGACTTCTATGACAGGAAAGTCTGTCCTCGACTAGCTGACGCACAGAAATCGACATGGCTTTTGAATTGTAATTTTACATCTCGACCCAAGTCTCACATTATTCTGGAAAAGATGAATTCGATCGGCCCCTTTCAATCATTATTCCAACTGATGCAAAATTGACGAAATCAAATCCCAATGAAAGAACGATTATCATCACAAAAACGGCCACCAAACAATTCGATCTCGTCGGATTATTTTCTTCCGCCGTTAAACTTCGCCATTTTCAATAGATCAAATCCTCATCCTTGATATTGAAAAACGAACCCCTGTAATCACCGTGTGACATACATTATTCATCCTGGCTTCGTAAATTGTGTCATTAAAATTCCATCAGTCTGCAGTTTTACTTTGTTTTGAGAGAAAAAAACATTTTGTTTCTATATTTTTATTCAGCAGATTACACTTGAAACAATGTTAATTTGTCCAGGGGTTTTTGTTGGCCCAAAACTAGAGCTTTTTAGCCATGAAGTAAAGATCGATTATTATATCGTCGATCGGTGACCTTTACGCTCTAATTGTATCACAAACTGATGAATGAGACGAGTCGACTGTTTATCCCGTTTATCGCTGGTCATGTGTACGGGCTTATAATCGACTCGTACTACTTTCGTCGACTCACTTTTTGCTGATTTAATTTCGCCTCTCATCCCTCAAATATTACAATCAAAATCAAGTGCAAATCAAATTAACAAACCATAAACTACAATTCTTCTGGAATTTCAATTTTTTGTGTAAATTAATGGATAAAAATTAACTAAAAGCATTTTTGAAGAAAAAAAAAAATCATTCTAATCTGGAATTTATGACCACGAAAAAGGAATCGCCTAGTAAATTCATTTCAGAGAAAGTACACTTGATAAAAAATATCACGTAGGTTTCATTAGAGCTTGCGTGGGATTTGGTACGACTGCAAAAATAACTGGGCTACTAGCGTAAAACGTCAATAAGGAGCCGGCGAGCCGAAAATGTCGTCACCTGATTACGCGCTGATATTGATTTCAGTTTTTAAACAATGCTGATGCACGTAAGCCAACCCTGTCTTTATCCATCCACCCTCCCTTTTTTTAAAGGACTGATTAAATTTTGTTTTTAACCGGAAAAGTTATGAGCGAGATGATTTCAAGTATATGAGGTCGTTTGTGTAACGAGTCTCGTGGGATTTAATGTCATCCGTCAAGTTTCTCCGAACAAATTAATCTGTCCTGATGTTATAGTTTCGGAGATCTCCAGTTTTCTCTAGAACCTTATCAACAATTTAATCTTGCGATTACTATTAATCGAAAATGCAGTTGAATTATGGGGCATTCAATTTTCATTATTCTGATTTGAGTCAAACAAATATATTATGACCGTGCTGAATAGATTCTAAAATTATGATTTTTATTCGATTTGTTCGGAATGAAATGAATCGTCAAATATTCTTATCTTTATAAGGTTATAGTTTTGTATTACATTTGACCTTAAGCTTCGGTTATCTAATGAAACGTTTGTACTTTTATGCTCGACTCTTCAGCATTAACGTGTAAATAATACAAAGTTTATGGTAACAGTTGGAGTCCAAAGAACTTGATTATAGTTTTTGTATAGTTATTCTTAATACAACGCGGTATGGCAATGTACTTAATCAAATAAGAAAAAACAGTTTAAAATTTCTGGAACCGAACTTTTATTTTTTTTGTAAATTTTGTGCAGCGATTTCTAAGTACTTTTTTCTGAAACAAAACTCGATTCGAAAAACCGAACCATGTTGTATGAGGAAATTAGGAACCAAATTATCACGTTATACAATGAGGAATATATTATTAGTAAGAAATTATTAATATTTTTAGTAAGAAAAAGACTAAAGTTTTATAACAAATTTTAATGAAGAATACTTTAAAATACGAATATGTTTCTTATGTTTGTCGGTAAAAAACTGATTGTTCATTCAAGTACTTTGTTACAATAAAAATGAATGAAAGAATTTATTGAATAACAAAATTCTCATCTGTGTTGACATACAATCGTAAACGTTAAATTTTCATACTGTATGATTTTATAAAAGAAAAATTTAATTTGTTTTTGAATTTTGAAATATTTATTCAGATGATTAAGCATACGTAATTGTATAAGTAGAAAAATGATATAAAATTGTGAATAGGGTTTTGAGTTTCAAGTTTTGATTTTTACTTTTGATTTGATGAATAATCATCAACGTTTCTTTGCAATGAATGAAATATTAGCTTAAAAGTTTAACTAAAAATTTAGGTAGGACAAAAAATAAACTGATGAATCAGCTCTACTTCTGAGAATTAACTGGATTATTGATCCTTCCAAATCATTTGGTTCGACCGGTTTCGAGTAGTTCAAATAAATTAGTTCGCACGTCGGTGCTTTTTTATTTCGTTTGCTCCTGCTTGAACCAACGGTTTAAGCGTTTATCCCAAACTCAGATGAGATTTGTCCAATAGCCCACAAGCTCATCTTGTTTTTTTTTATTCTTTCATCTCTCTACTTTTGGCGCAATGGTCTGTTCTCTTTTCATTTTGTGATGCTCGTTTTCATAAATGTTCAACATTTGCAAAACTGGTCGTTCAATTGAACCGACTGAAATTTAATTTCTCTTTTGTGTGCCAAGATTTGTCCCGTAATTTTGCGTTCAACGGCGGCTTCGTGCAATTGTCTCCGTGTCCTCGTAGAATCCACTAAAAGTTTTTTTTTTTTTTTCTTCAACTCACAGAACAAGTGTATCCGCTGAAAAATGAATTCAAACATATAATTTGTCGATTGGTGTTCTCTTCAAACTCCTGAGTCGATTCCTTTGATAATAATAATTGAATTACATATTGTTCTGTGTTCGCTTTCCAACGCTGTACGTTAATTATTGTACAGTTAGTGGAACGTTCCTAACGAGCCAGTGAAAATCGAATAATGAATTGCAATAATTAAAAAAGAAAATGCAAAATTGAAGTACTCTAATTTAGATTGACAAATTGATAATTTATATATTTATTTAATTCTATAAGACTAAAAATAATATTTCATATGTTTATGGTGAAATGAGTGTCTTGGTTTAATTGGAGTGGAGAGTTTTGGTAATATATGCTTGGAGCTTGGTATATGTGCAAAACAAGGTGGTCTCCTTGAACGGATTAATCATGGCGAACTGCGTCGCTAGTGAAAGCCGTTTGTCAACAGCATCATATTTTTCGATGCAACCCCAGATTTTGATACATGAAGCACACGATTTGAAGCTTTGTCCGTGCAAGCTAATCCCTCAAGCGAAGGCTTTTGGGCAGGCGATTAACCGTCGCAGCGAGGGAGATCCAGGAAATTGAATAGGGTGCGTGACATTGGCGATCCTCATGTAGGTCAACTTTACTCCACGGAGTGGCCTTATCCCGGTTGCCTCCGGAGCATAACGTGTATGTAGGTCGTATGTCCGATGTGGGTCACGGTCAAAATTCCAGCCACGAGACTTCTCGGTAAAAGCTTCTCGAGATATCAACCAGCTAAGCTGCGACAAATTTTTCAGCTTTTTCATATACTCTTTCAAATTTCAAAACACAACGAGTAGTTAAGTGGTCCCTTCCTATTGCTCACGTAACCTCAATCGTACATACTCTATCTATTTTAAAAACGATGATATTATTTTTTAACAACCATCACAAGGCTTTTTTAGCTTTCAATTTGAAATCAACCTTGATTTAAGCAAGATCCTAATCAGCAATGTAAATATTCGTTAGTCTCTGCCGGTAAAGTCGCGGCACATTCTTACCGACAGAGTTCTAACGAATTTTTGGTAGAAATCATTGAACACTGCAATTTTGTAACTAAGGAATTGGTAAATTTGGAAATGAATGCAACTGTTGAGGTATATTTGAACGCTGTGAAAACTCGCTGTGGGTTTTCACTTTTCATGAATGAGCCTGTTTGAATCGTCAAATTTTGACCATTTGGTCCCTAGAGATTTGGCAGTGGTTCAAAAAGTTTGTATTACATCACGTTAGATTAACGTGAGACTATTGATCCGAGCATCAGAGAGATACTTTCTCCGACGCCCCCGATTGTCGTGGACCTTGAACATACAACCCTTGGCTCGCAACGCGCTTATCACGTTTGGCTCAATGCTGACATCCCCTCGTTCCTCTGTTGCGAGATCAATCGGGCTCGTGTGCGTTAACTTTCCCCATTCGAAAGTCGATTTACCAAAGAGATGCTAAAGTAGGTCAAACGTTCGTAGCGTCTTATGCCCAATGGGGTCTGCGTGTTGAAGAACAAAAAAGTGGATTCGCCAAATGTGAAACTCAACTACTTTAACGTCTTTCGAGCCACTTGACTAATAACAAACTTATGACAACTTCCTCGAGTATTTATGCGAGTCCTTACAGTATTCATACGTTATTTTATCCCTTTTTGCAAACTCACAGGTCGGAATGAACTCGAATTTTGGATCGCATCCAATATTACTTACTTTTTTTTCTTAAAAGTCCTTCGTGATCTTTTTTTCAGTTTCACGATTTTTTATTTGCATTCAACATTTATATCATTAATCAGTTTTATTGTCATTGTTATTTATTTTTATGATTATTGTATGTACGTTTTTTTTACTTCCTTTTCAACTCATTGTTTTTTGATATTAAAAACGGAATAAAGTAGTAAATGAAATAGAGTAAATTCCCCCCAAATTTGATAAAAAATCAATCATTTTTAAAATAGTTAATTATTTTGAGGATTTTTATTGAAAAATAATATTTTCATTTAAAGAATTCCCCACGGACGAAATATTTTTAAAATATAAACAAAATATACTTTTCGTGTAGAAAATATATTCCAGCAATGAATATAATATTTAATTTATATTTTTTTTTATAATTTCGATTATATAAATTTATAAAATATATAAAACAATATTTTTTGTATATAAAAAAATTTATAAAAAAGCGGCAATAAGTATAATAAAATAGAATGTATTTTTCGGTGGATAGATTTTCATCTGTGTTGGAAGATATAATTAAATATCTTAGGGTGTTTGTGAATTTGTTTGAAGGGTCGTTTAACAACAATTTGGTCGCATGATTACACAATATTCGCTTACTTTATCATGTTAAAACTTTTGGCGTTACATGTCGTAAAGTGAAAAATTCTATTCAATGAGTTAGTATTCTTTTAGAATAGAATAGGGTCAACACACGTAACTGGCCAAGCCTGTAGTATTTTTATAATAAAAGTTTTAATCAATTATAATGCAGTTTAAAAAATGTTTGTTTTTAATTTCTTTTATCTTTCTAGAAAATAATCTAAAGGATTATTTTCTGTTTCTAAAAAAAAGACAAAACCACATTTTGATGCGTTATCTTCGCGGCTTGACAAAATCCCTTTGAACGGTAGCATATTTCCATTGAAATGTGCTACCATTGAAAATAATTGTCACTGGTTTTCGTCTAAAAAGAATTGGTCATATAAAGTTGACTGATGTGACCGAATATAGAACTAACGATTGGCAGCTGGTCAAGTTTTAGAAAATCAATCCCAAGTCGAAGCTCTAAGCACCATTCAGATTTTGAATGCGGTTGAAATGTCGCGGCTTTTTTGACTGCGGTGAAAATTTTTGATCAATATATTGTGTTACTCTTCGAGCCTCAAGATCGATACGAGTTCGCCAAGTTCGTCCGAGTAGGCGTTATAATTTACATTTTATGTGTTTACACAGCGATCGATATTTCACCTGCGGCAAGTCAGATTTCTTTCTGATAAACTTTCAGAGACTTTTCTATTTGAATTGTCGTACTTTTAGCCCGGCAAAATTAGTCCGCGAATAAATTAATCGAATCTGACCAAACAAAAAGTAAACTACCTTTTTTCTTTTGTTGTTGTTTATTTTTATTAGAAAAAGAGATTTCTCAGAAACTTTTTTATATAAAAATTCAATTAGTTTCTGATGGAATTATTTTCGGGATAAAGTGATTAATGAACATTTTTTAAGAAAAAATGGTCGAAGAAGAGAGCAACTACATTTAAAACAATTAAAAATTTTATTCAATTTTATTTTTTGAAAGTTTTGATAACTAATTACTTTGGTTATCAAATTTTCGGCGTCCAGAGGATTTCCTTCATTAAGACTTTTATCTTTCATTTCTGGCTCTTGAAATTTCTATACAAAATGTGAAGCTGGCAATGTGTCACGAAACTTGGTCAGATAGAGAGTTGGAGAAATGTTTTATACGTCACAATTTCCTCAAATTATATGATGCAAATTTTAACTAAAACCCGTTTTTCCTTGAATTTGATATCTATAAATTAAACAGAAAAAAAATAATAAAAAAGAAATAACAGTTTGGCAAATAATCAATATTGTATATTTTATTATTTCTTCTTTTATGTTTTCATTTTGCAAATAAAATATTAGTCAACAATGAGTAAACAAACAAAAATAAAAGAATTAAAAATTTGGCAGACTATCAATTATTTTGTATATTTTATTGTTTTTTGCCTTTTATGTTTTTATTTTGCAAATAAAATATCAGTCAACATTTGAAATATTTTTGCGCAATTTCTTTTCATAAAATGTTGTATACATTTATATCATTACATTTGCATCAAGATTTGTATTTTCATTATACCATCATTTTTAAGGATGGATTCATTAAAAATTGTTTAAATTATAGATGATTTGAATTGTGTATCAATGACTTCCGTTTAGGATATTATTTTGATGCGCACAGTTTCGATAGGGCAAATATGATTTACCTTTTTACGACTAGGCCAAGTGGTTTTATTTTGCGTTTGTGCAAATAAAACAATAACCCAAACTAAAATGAAAAATCTCTCTTATCCTGACGTTATCAGCTACAGTTACAGAATAATATATATATCATTTTTTCCATGCCAATCGATTCATTGAAAATCGTTTCCAAATAACTTTTCAACAATATCACATTCTGCACTTTGTTTCATTTTTTTTTCTTTTTTGTTCAAGAGTAATGAAATTATAAAAAATTATAGCTCGTGATTCAGAAATGATGCAGTTAGTTACAATTGATAAGGTATTTCTTTTTTTTTCATCGCGTGCATGGGAAAAATGTAAAATGTAATTTAGCAATGCATTAATGGTATTTCTTTTTGTTTTCAGTATATGACGGAAAAGATGGGCGGCGCCGAGGGAACAAAACTAGAAGGCGATTTCGCAGATATGGAAAAAGTAAGTCGTTGAGATAATGTAGTTGAAAAAAATCTCATAGAGTTTCGTTTTCTAGTTTTTTACTGTAAAAAACGCATAGTATAAAAAAAATTACAGTTTGAAAAAAAAAACGGAATAAATTGTCTTAATTAACAATTCACAGTTGGTGAAAAGGTGAAATTCACTTTTTATAAAAGTGTCACATAATATAAGAGAGAAAAAAACTGATAATTACATTGTTAATCATGCAAACACCTTTTTGAAAGACTTCGTGAAACTCGACTCATTTTTTTAAAACCCATTAAATAGATTCTCAGTTTTAACGCCACCGTTTTTCATCAGAGATTACAATTTATTCACGATTCCTTTCTTTTCGAGCTCAAGTCAGACTTGTAACGATTACTCTTTTTGTTCGTTCTAAATTGTTTAATTACATCTTTATAAATTGAATTTAAGCGGTTCTAGCAATAAGTGAAGAATGCTAGAATTACGTGAAATTTTCAAATATTAACCTTTGTATTATGTATTTATTTTCGAGTCTGCAAATAATAGTCTGCAATGATTGAATTTTAAATATTTGAAATTGTCATTGGTAAAAAGGGAAACGGAACATGAAATTATTATTATACTGAACATAAAATAATCGTTAAACAAAATTTGCTATATTTTTATAAATAAACATACCATCAGGAAAAACGTGCATAATATAATTGTAGACGTTGAAAAAAGACAAAAATTATTATTTGAAAAATGATATTTTGAGTACCTTAAACATAAAATTTAAATGTTCATTCAATTAAAAAAAAAGTTTGACCATGAAAGATTAAAAGAGCAGCATTTTTAAAACTGCATGATTGCAAAAAGGTTCGTATGATATTTTGAGTTATCGATAAAAATAAAGTCATGACTGGATAGCAGCTTTATTAAAACGATATACCGAAAATCAGACATCTTTAACATTTAAATGTCATAATCGTAGGAGCAAGTTCAAAGAAAATCCCACCTAATGAAACTTTAGATATATATATTTCAATATATTTCAAATATATATTACAGTGATTCTCAAAATTTGATGTAACTATAAATATTCAGATTTAAACGAGGAAAGAAAAATGCACGTCAGTCAAAAGCCCGGAGAATTTAAATTCAAACCTGTCCATATGAAATTTCATTATTCATAGTTGCACACACAAGTCTATATTTCTCGTACACGTGTGTGAGTATTTTACATGAGTTGGCGAGAGAATGAAATAAGGAACGCGAGAGATCAATAAACCAGCTTGATGAGACGAGGAAAAATGTTCTGAAACGGTGTTGAAATTCAACCCTTTGACAATGTTCTGCCGACGACCCAGATTGAATTTCAATTTGGCATAAATCACTGTTTGTTGAATTAAAAAGTTGCTTCACTATTTTATCATCGGGAGAATGATTCAATTAGAAGCCGATTATAAACTGTTGACTGATTCTACATTTTGTATAACCCTTAGAAAACGGACGTCACAGTAGAGCTGATTGAGGAGCTACAGATAAAACGAAAGAATTTTTACAACCAAATCCCACAGCGAGGGCGAAAATGGCTGCCGTTAAGGGCATAAGCAAACTCAGTGGACAGGCGAAGGCCCAAACTTATCCGCAGCCCGAAGGTGTTCTTGGAGATTGCATGCTCATGTACGGCAAGAAACTTGGCGAAGACAACATCTTTGGTATGTTCTTAGCTCTGTGGAAAATCAATGATTCCTACCTAAGGTTCAATCAACACAATACATATTTTATCCATTAGTAGTATCCAACATTTCAAATATACGCTACTCCAAACAACAATTCAACTAGTTTTATCGAAAGAACAGCTTTTCATTGCAAATCATTCGTTTAAACAGTGTTGAATCCTAATTTTATTAGATTATTTAATTAATGATTTGAACGTTATGTTAATTTTATTTTATGGTCAGAGTTAACTCACTGGTGTAAACCTTTTTTTTAGCACAGGCTCTGATCGAGATGGGAGAAGCTATGAAGCAGATGGCCGACGTGAAATATTCGCTGGATGACAATATTAAACAAAACTTCCTCGAGCCGCTGCACCATCTGCAAACTAAGGACCTTAAAGAAGTGATGGTAAGTCAGATTTATTAAAAAAGTTTCGTTGCCAAAGCGGGACAAAAAGTTGAAACATTTACATAAGCTACCAATTATCAGATGTCTTATCAAACGTATTATCGTACGAACGTTGTTTATGAACGAAAGCTTTGATTTGTTTGTTTTAGCACCATCGAAAGAAACTCATGGGTCGAAGGTTGGATTACGATTGCAAAAAAAGACGCCAGGCCAAAGGTATTTCGAGTGCGTCAAATCGAGACAAGTTGTAACTTTTCTAATCATGTGATTAATATTTTTGGTGCATGACATCAATTTGGCATGACACTCTCAAGCTTAAATCTGTTTTCGTAGTGGTGTAAATTAATCATCACAATTTTGCATCGAAACTGATTTCCTTTGCATGTTTTACTGTCTCTCACCTGCAATATGTGCTTTTTTTCTTTCCTTCCAATCGCACAGTTGTGGCGAAGAGATCAGCCAGTCCGCATTTCGGAAGCCCGGCAAGATCCGTTCCAACCTCAATCTCAAATGGTACGTGGACAGTAGCCACGTACGATTATGCTCTAATCTAAAAACAATCTAGATTAACATTCTCAATTCCAAATAAACAATCTAGCCAAAATTAACATTTTTATCCTGAAGAAAACATTGATGATCTTAGGTTTTTTTTCTGCAGACATTGTAACATCGACAAATTGCACTTCAGCTTGCACTGTCTCTTCTTAATCTGTTTGTTCTGTAGTTTACTTGAAAGTAATTGAAGAATGTAATCTTGACCTTTCTTTGAGATCGAGAAAAATTATTTTCAGCAAAAGGTCAGACGCGAAATCACGAAGTTTTTGTAAAAATAGTTCCATTCTGGAAGACAAAAACATTTCGCTTCACAGTTTAAAACAAGTTGATATTAAATTATCAAACGAATCGAGAAAAATGATTCCTAATTGAATAGTTGATTGCAAAAAACACATCCGTTTTGTTCAGTATGTAATTGGCATATTAGACGTTATTAACAGTTTGTCATCATTTTTCTTCAATTTCATTTTGTTTGAGTTTGCTTTCTATTTGACAATATGTAATTATATTTTATATAAGCTAGTAGTATAAGTTTATAGTTATTAAGCTAAAAATTCGCATGTGTAGTTGAATGTAAAAGAAAATTGATCATTTTACATACAAATTATATAATTTAGATCTCGAATTTTATTGATGCATTCAATTAATTAATTAATTAATTAATTAATACTACCCCATAGATTTTCTTATTTAATTGCAAGTTTGTTCAAATTTTAAAAGTTCAAATAGATGAACAAAATATTTACACAGCTGCACCATGCGAAGGCCCAGTGATCCCTTGTAGTGCATTTGTTAATCGTAGTTCATTTCAACCTACGCGTTTGCGACTAGGTTCTCATTTTTCAGACGACGAAGTACGTCAGGCCGAAGAAAAGTTCGCGGAAAGCTTAAACCTTGCCCAAACGGCAATGTTCAATCTTCTGGCAAACGATGTAAGTATGGTAATTGAAATTTTAATTATGAATGTCGACTTTATCATTGATACATAATTTTGTGACGAAAGTTAATTTCACAATTGTCTTATCCAGGTCGAACAAGTGGCTCAGCTGACAACATTCAGTGAAGCTCTTCTAGAATACCACGAGCAGTGTGTTTCCGTACTCAAGGTTTTAACCGAAACGCTACAGGAGAAGTTAGTACTCAAGCATTAGGAAAATAAGAAGCAAATATATATATAAATGAAAATTGAAACAAAATGTGAAAAGAGAAAAGAATTGATTAAAAATGTTGAACTTTTTGTGTAGGAGAGAGGATGCCATAAATCGACCGAAGATGGAATTCGTGCCAAAGACGTTAGCCGACCTCCACGTGGAGGGATCGATGGGCTCATCAGATGCAGTGAACGGTGGGAACTTCTCTCTTTACGGTAAAACACACACACTAAATACAACTGTCGTCGCGCGAGGGTTGGTTGGCTGTTTGTTTTCTGTCTTCTTTGCCACCTGACACATGTCCGTGTCAATGATGGCACATTTGGCATTTCTCTTCAGACTAACGTCCTTTTTTCTTCCAAGCCTCCTCGTATATCATCTGTAACAACTTTCGCACGTATATTAACATTCTCTCCACACACCTTCTTTATCTTGACATTTCCAAATTTTCTTACCTCCGCGAAATGAAAACCCTCTTCCCAAATACAGCGTTCAAATTCGCGCATTTAAATGTACTTGTTTTTCAAATTTAATACCACTTTGTTTGTTAGTGTTTTCATTTTAACCCAACGAGCAAATTTTTATTCCCGATCAACTAAAATATGATTTATTTCGAAGCTAACGGTACCGAGGTAATAAATTCAAGCGTTTCGGAATGTGCTCGTAAATTGACACAAAGTCGCGCATCGACAGAACAAAATACACCAACACCACACAACTGACTGCTATGTTGTATGTACTTGTCGCATACTTGAATGTGTGTCCTTCTGACCCACCATAGGGGCAAGTAGATCCGGGTCTCCGGTCCCTGGGGAAAACAAGCGCTCGCAGCTCGAACTATTTCCGGCCGGCAACCCGCCGCAGTCAACCAATGGTAAATTCTGCATGGGTTGCTGTTATCATGTAATACCTATATTGTATCAGAAACAAGCCAAGACGTTATTCAAACTCAACAGTTGTTCTCACATGTACTTTTAAGCTTTTTTTTTTTTTTTTTTTTTTTTTTTTTTCAAGTAGTACAAAACTGTCTGACGGTAAAAAGTTGGATTCACTTTTATAAATTCTTTCGAAACTGAAGATACAAAAAGTAATTTTTTAGTTTTAAATTTATTTCAGGTTAGTTGAATTACAAACTTTTTCAAATTTGTTTTTTTTAATTTTCATTCTGTAATTGAATCATCGCGATTAGATTGTATCAATATCGACAGGTACAAAGTCGATATAAAAAACAACAAACGTAATTGCAGGCAATAGTTGATCAGAAATTAACCTACTTGGCTTTTAGTGAATGATTCAATAAAATAGTTTTGTCGCTGCGGTGTTTACCATTCCATCCGGCATGAGTAACATACATCCTTAATCATATATCAGTGTTATACCTATAACTCATATCAATCACCACCTAATTCGCTACTTGTGCGTTGTCTTGTTGAAATTTTACTTTCTATTGCTTATTAACACGTTTAAAATGATTTTGTTATCACTTGTTGATTGAAGACAAAACTGAAATCATGCAGTAGTACTATAGTTGATCTTACTTTGCTTCTACACCCTTGACGCATCTCTGAACCTATTCAAAATTCAATTTCTGCAGCTGTTAGATCTGTAGGATTTATAAAGCCATCGATCGGACGGTCATTTACACGAAGTTTGTTTGCAGCGTCACCGATGGCATCGCCGAGCAAGTCGCCAGCGAGAACACCTATGGCAAAACAGCCCTGCTGCACAGCACTATACGACTTCGAGGCTGAAAATCCAGGCGAACTCGGATTCAAGGCAAGTTATGCGCATTTCAAATTGTTTGGTCAAACTTGCGAGTTTTCAACTTTTGATGAAACCACGTCCTTGCTTTACTACATTTTTTTTTCCAATAAAACTTTTTACATGGCAATTCATTTAACAAATTGCCCCAAGTAAAAATTTTATTTACGTTAACATTTCTGGTTGATGAATATCGACGATATATAATTCATAAAGTGCAAAATAACAGTGATATTAAGATTTGTTTGAATGTGAGTATTAATGAAAAATAATTTTATGCTTTTAGGAAAACGATACAATTACTCTGATCAAGCAGATTGACGAGAACTGGTACGAGGGAACTGTGAACGGTCGTACAGGATACTTTCCAGTGACTTACGTGCACGTTGTCGTGCCGTTGCCTTAAACAGGCAACTGGCATCTCCGAGCCAAAGAATCTGAATACGTTCATTTACATCTGATCACAAAGCTATTTACCTTTAATGCTCTTAGCCTAACAGCTCCTATACAACACAAGCAGTGAAAATAATTTAATGAAATATAAAAAAAGTCAAGATGAAAAACGTTATGAGCAAAGCAAATATCGCGTTATCGTTCCAAAGCTTCCTCGTTACATGAATCCGAGTTTATTGTCCCATGAAAAGTAACTTCTATACGCATGTTATTAATGTACATACATGTTATAATGTTAGAGTCTTTTATCGTCGTAAGGAATTACATAAACATTTATGATAACGCGCAAGATAATGGACACATGGACGTAAACGTGTTACGAAAAACAAAAATGTTCGAAAATTGGCACATATAATAACTCAGGTCTTGACGTATGAATTTTCCTTTGAGATCCTTTTTTCACGGGACATCTTGGATCAAGCCTAAATCGAGTTGGAAGATGGATCTTGAATTGAGGAAATCGTCAGACATATCTTGGACGTTCACAATCGACGATAAATTCATCAACTTTTACGTTAGCTCGTTTTTTTTAGATGAGTTTGTGCGTTACCTTTTTACCGCTGAGCGATTGATTATGTGTACATGTTACGCGAATTTCTTTCATAGCACAAACTTATAGAATGCGAATATGTTTTAGATATTTCTTTTGTATATAATGTTTTAAGAATGTTACTTGTGTTGGATAAACGGCTTAAACGCGCTAGTTTATGGGACTTGGTTGAGCTACCAATATTTTGTTTGTCAGTTTGGTATTTCAATCGAATGATGTCAACGTGAATTTGTGCGTTACAAATTTGTTCCCATAAACTCGATCAATCGAGTGCGTGTCTAGGGATAAGTTTTATGTGATATTTATTATTTCATCACCGTGTTTCACGTGGGCCGGTCAATTTTTTGTTCCGCCTTAATTTTTTTTTTTTTATATAATTTTTTTATATTTACGTTTGTATTTTGGTTTAACATTTTTTACACTGTAATGAATCAACTGACATACGAATGTACATTGGACTCATAAATATATGACAATGTCACAAAATTGCCACGTAATTATTACATGTGCTTTGTAAAACAAACGTACTAAAACGGCAGTGATGATAGGTCATAACTTGTTTTCTGTTTCGAAATGCCGTAACTGAGAAAGCATGCCATCAATCAACGATGAAATGTTGTTTTCATTTTGACTCATTGTCCGCCTTGAAAGTGTCCCGAAAACATTTGTAACGTAATGACAATAACGGGACATTGTTTTTAAATCACCCCTTGGAATTGGATAGTTATCATGTTTCAACGTCATTAGATCAAGCTGTCCCGAAACGTTCGTACACGGAGAATCATCACATGTAACACTTATGGGACAATTTAGCGACGAGCAACTAGAGCCATTTGAACGACAAAGTATTCTGTTGCCTAAAAGCATCGACTCTGAATCAATTTGCACCTCGAGTTGACTTAAAGCGGTTGAGACAAGAATTTTTTTATCGTTAAACATAATCGACTGTATAAAGAAAATACAAGAAAAGAGGACAATGTAAGTGTCTCCAATTTGTAAACGAAATGTATTAACCGTGTACCCGATGAGTAGACAAATAATAAAAGTAGCGAGTTTTTTGGATTTTTCAATAAAGATTTTCATCATGTATTCGTATATGAGAGGAAAAACAAATAAACGCGCGTTTATGGTACAAAACATAAGTGTAGTAGAGTTCTGATTCGATGCGATATAATGAAGAAATTGCTTTAGCCTGATTAGCGAATTATAAAGTGACACAGTCTGCATATACATATTATATATGAAAAACAAACATATTCACACGCATATAATATACAACTTGTATAGAAAAACAAATTCTTATATCATTCCCGTCGACCGTTATTCTCTCTTTTGTTTCAAATTTTTGTCATTGTTTAGGTGGGAGCTTGAGTGAACATTCTAGGATTAGTCGTAAGCACTTGAATGGCGGCGAATTCTTCCACGAAGTTATTCTTAAAACAAATTGTTCGACGTAGTGTTAAACCGTCAATGTTGCATCGATTTTAAAATTCTAGCGTTGTTTTAACTACAGTTTTGAGAAACATTATTGATCTTGACGAAGTAACAAACTTTATATTTCGATGTTTTTTGCGATTCAATTGTGAATTCACGTTTCCAAAATTTTACATAGATGTAATTTTATCCGAACAAATTCTCGATATTTATTCGATTGCAGTTTACATAAAACACTTAATGTTACATAGCTTTAATCGTCTTTGACTCTTGACTATCATTTTCAAACGTTCAATTTGTATTTTGAATCTTTTCTCTATTTATTTTTCGAGTGAAAAATATCCGGGGATGATTAATTGAAAATCGTAGAACTTTGTACGAGAGTTCAAAACCCGCCAGAAAAAAAAACATGAAAGTAATTCCGACACTTGGTTTACCTTTTCGCGTGAATTTAGGTGCTCTTTGAGTACAGCGCGTAAACATATTAGCGGTAGAGTATATATGGTATAAAACTAAACCGTTGTCGTAGCAGCTGACGACAATGATAAAACGATGAACATGAAAATGACGATGATTCTTAGTATTAAATGCACCACCATTCATTATGATAGTTACTATTACGTTGTAAGCGTACAGAATTTTAGGTTTACAATTTGTAAAGCGTTTGTTACGAATAAGTTTCCTGTGAGAAGGGTGCCATAAAGCGAGTCTTTTCATTTGCAAAGAGTAACTGTAAAGTTGAGTTCTAAGTGAATGTAACAAATCAATAGTCAAATTGACAAATAATCATTTTCAATTAAAATCGTTCGTTATTCCGACAACTGATGAAATTATTTTACGGGCTGTATCTTTATTGGTAACAAATTCACAAATTTTCCAATGAAATATTCATCATGCGAATTATATACAATTGCTATATAAATTATTACTGTCGTCGCTAACACGATCATTGTTACCTTATGCCGCCTTGAAGCGATATCAGTGCGGTTAGATTATATGAAAATGACATGCAATTATATATGAATATATAACTATTCAACCTGTGCTGTCGATTAAAAGTTTAGTTTCACATTTTCACATGTTCTTCAATCATTGGAATGGTCCTTTTTGATTTTTCTCTGACGAACTCTTCATAGCTCGATCAAACTTTTCATTCAGTTATTTTTATACTTCACTATATATTTTTGTTATTTTTACATATAATTCCATTTTCATTGACATTTCAAAGTTAGGAAACTTTTAATCGTGAGCATAAAACATAGCATTTATTCGTTACGATCTCTATTTGAATTTCGAAATGTCACATCAGTGTATGTATACCGTGTGATGTCGTGCATAAAAATGAATGACTGTCAGAGAGAACGAAACCGGGTGTGCAAAAATGTTAGAGCGTTCACTGGATCAGTGTTTCTCGAGCACGAAATGTGAAAAACATACAAAATTCGACTTGTAGATAAAGTTGATATTACCGTTTTATTTCCAGCCATCCATTCAAAAAGAAAAGAAAAGAAAAGAAAACCTTACGGTTGAACACGCTAGACAACTTATACGAATTGTTATGTATATAAAACATGCTAATTTGTTTAATGAGATGTTACAAAAATTTATTCTTAGTAAATGACAGTTAACGTAATTTATAACATAATGATCGAAGAAGCTTATATTTTCATTATAAAAATTGTTCATTTAATTTTTGTATAAAGTTATTGATTATTTTTTTATAAAAAGAAAACAAAGTTCAATTTGATACATCGACGGAAGGTTCGAACTTTACAAGTTGTTCGATTTCCACCGACTAGGAAAAGTGAATTTCAGTCAATAAGAAGAGTCAATTATTTGACATAATAGTTTTAATTTTGTTGCAAAAATATTTTTCAGTGAAGAAAAAGTTAGTTTTTCAAGTTGGTGGAAACTTTCATTGAGCTGGCATTCTGAGTGATAAGATGAGTTTGACGATCGAGTAGCCTTGAGAACTTGTCAATTAAAAAAACAAAAATACACAAAATGAGATCAAGTGATATAGCAATAAAATGGTGAAATAATTGTTTCGAGGAACACTGTGCTAGTCAAGATAGAATCATCGTGATACTCTCAGAAAATTTAACCACATGTTACTCATAATTATATTACAGTAGAGAGTGTAGTCATCTGTCGTTGATGACTGAAGCTATCATCAAAATATATCACGAAAGCGAAAAAAAAAGAAAAAATCGAGACAAACAAGAGAAATCAAACGCGAATCATGTCTTTAAATTGATATTAATAATGATGAACTCAATTCGGTATCTTATTATATAAATGTTGGCTATTGTTAAATGTTGATTATTGTTCGGACAAAAAACATTTCCGCATTTCGAAAAACTCTTCTATAATTAAACACTTTATGGTTTAATTTTCTGAGGAAAGAATGAAATCATTTCCTCAACTGTTTTCGGTTGAAAAGTCAATGATATTTTAAAAAAGTAACATTGACTGAATTAAACATTAATTTCGTTCAATCAAAATTATACATTTTTCTATACTATTTTTTACAAGAGTTTTTCGAACAAAAAATGTTTTTTAATCTTAATTGTATTCGAATCAAGCGGGTGTCGATCGAACTTTTATTCGGTCGACTCCTGTTCAAATGTCACTGAGCATCCGCGAAGTCAAATTGATATTATTTTTAACGATAATGATAACTGGCGAAGTTAGATTTTGTAATTGACATTAACGATGATATTAGATTACCTTTCAGTTCAAGTTAAATATGAAATTTGCAAAAAAATGTAACAAAATTGACCGAACGAACTTTTACAACTCAAATGTTTATCTTGCGTTCAATTTTTACCACTGAGCGATTGTCAAGCTGATAAACAAATTGTTAAAAACAAGTGCAGAATTGAATGAATGATAAATAGATCATAAAAAACGAAGGAAAGTCGACCAGCGGATGCTGAGCAGTGATACTTTCAGACAATACATTACAATTAATTGACTTATACCGACAAATTAATCTACCATAATCATTGGATCTAATGATTACGACAAAATGAAAAAAACAAAAAAAAACATAAGATTTCGGTCAATGCTAAATGATCATTATGAGTAATTAAAAAATAAAGTGTGCTCTATGTCAAGAGAAAATTTTTTGTGTTTGATTAAAATTCCTATAAAAATGATTTCAAATTGAACGGATAGTAAAAATCATATTTTATAAAATTGACAAGAATATGATTAAATGATATTTTTGTATCGATATTTGTTGTATTGAAAAATCATTATCTGTTCATAGTATTCAAGAAAAAAATTGCACGGTTAATAAAAAAAAGTGTGTTGAAAGTAAAAGAAGGGAGGTCGTACAGCGTTTGAAGATTGGGAATAAAAAGACGGCTCTGTAATTGGGCATCAAAAGGCGATATTTCGTAATGCCACCCTTGCGATATGCAGCACGTTTTTCTGTTGCGACGACGGCATCTCTGTGGAAGACCCTTACAGGATGATAGTATGCCTTGTTACCGCGGTGGCTTCGGAATATCTTGCTCCCTCGGGTAATATCGCATACAATTATGTCCACAGAAAAGAAAAACATGCATTATGTATACAGCCAGAGTTAAATCACGTCGTAAGGTTGGTTAACTCTGCAAATCATCAAAACTCGCCCATCTTGCACTTTTTTGTTTTTCCCAGTGATAAACACTCAAATTCGAGCTCAACATTCTATTTATTTTTTCTCCATATTTTGCTTTTTCACTTAATACCAGGTAAGTGAAACTAACGTCATTAAAATCAGTCAAATGTCATCTCAGTAAGTATAGTTTTTTACAAAATATTGTGGCACGTATTTTTTCTTCCTTTTATATCTGTGGCTCTGAGGAAAAACCAGTAAAGTTTATATGTAAATCCTATACCACAACTGGTTATTCCTCACAGCCACAGATATATTAACCCTGTACACAAGCAACATTGGAATGACAAATGAGTTTTTTTTTTATTCATAACAAGTATTTTTATAATGTGCAAGAAATAAAAAATTTTTAGTTTTAAGTAATCGATTGCAACACAAATTTTCAAAAGTTGATTAAAATACTCTTCTACAAATCCATTGAAAAATTATTAATTGGATAAAAAAATATGATGTTGAATCAATCCTAATACCATATCAAATAATATCTCAGAATAAATATTCTTATTTTAAGAAACTAAAAAACAAAGGTCCTTGGTTTGACAAAATATTTTGATTTTTTGAACATTTTGATTTTCCGCATGAAGAAAAAGAAGGAATTATTTATTAAATGATTTTGAAGTATTATTTTTCCGAAGAATAAAAATTTATAAATATTTAAGTATTATTTAAAGTTAGTTTCTGTTGAAAATGATCGATTATAATATGAATTGAATTGAATCACATGACTATTATTATATTATGAATAGAAATAATGTTATTCACAAATGTTATATCATTTAATATGTTTCCCTAGTGAAATGATAAAATTGACTTTGATATGATATTACTTAAAAGTATTTGCTCAAAGAGGCCAAGTTTTTTATATCAACGTACGAGTGAAGAGTGCACGTAAGCGGCTTAGCTCGCGCAATTAAAATTTTTGCTCAGATACTCGCTTGATTGTCGGGTGCTTCCATTGTGCGCACCGTTGCACCGTCGTTATTCCGTGAAATCCTCGACTTAATTATGATCGCTGGAAAGTCGTAATTAAGGATTCAATTTTGTTTTCAAAAATGATTTTCAAGTTGCTCGTTACGAGGTCGATTTTATTTAAATTGTTTCCCGATAAGAGGGAAATCAGTTGTTTGGTTTATTGGCCCAGCAGATTAAACTTCAATGTCGATTCCTCGCGCGAAAACGTACCTGTTTACGCAAAAGCATCGACGCTACGTGAGCTACTTACGCGGATGGCTCTGCATCGCACGTTCCCGAGAGGAAATGTCTACATTTGCGAGACCAATTTGCCGGAACATTAGCCGCACACGTTGCTCTATTTCTGAGCAATGACAGTGCCCATAACTTTTGCACCTAAACTGCGATACCAAATAAAATCACTTTGTCTTCTCTTTTTTATTATTATGCTTCTTCCATTTTGTGCTTCAAAATTTGACTTAATTCTTACTCCTAATTTTGCCTACATATTTTTTATACCTTAACTTTTCATTCAAACTACATTTTCCTATCGGTGTCAGTAAAAATTCAAATTTTCCATTAAATTGTTGAAATCGTTTAACAAAAGTTTGATTTGATTACAATATTTTTGTGAGTATAGAAGAAAAAGACGAAATATTTAGTAAAGTGTACGTTTTATAACTAATGGACTTACACATGTGGCTGAAGACTGAAATTTTGCTGACGATCGTCCAGGGAGTCTCATTGATGGTCCTGTTCACTGGAGCGACTACGCAACAAGAGAGCGTTCCCTGAGGATTTTCTTGCAAGATTACGAACCGTCGCACGAAATGCCGAGGCGAGTAATTGAAAAAGATTTGTTCCTTTAATTCACTCGAGGTCTTTCGCGATTCTTGTTTATGTAATGGAACACGTTATGATGTTACATTTTGTTCTTTTGAAATTAAACATTTTTAGTATGAGAAAAAATAAGCTTTCTTAAATTTAAAAACGTAATTAAAAATGTTACATTCAAACTTACGGTAATGCAAAAGAAACTTACAACAATTTGTGAAATAACGTATGAAGCGAAATATTTTGAGTTTGGATTTCATCATGATAAAAATTCTAATTTAATGAAAAAAAAACATAAAGTTAAATAATTTGATAATATTTATTTGTGATGAAATTTGAAGTTGAAATTGAAAGAGGATTGATTGAAAAGTCGTTGATTGATTGCAATAACATTTTATTATAATTTTCGAGACTAGGCTGTGTTAGATAGACACCACTGGACGCATTAAATTTATACATGTACATGATCTATTTAAAAGATAATATCACTCTACATGCGTGATACGTAATTACACCGTCGCATACACCGGCCATGTTTTTTTAAGTCTAATTCAATTGAGTATATTAATCTTAATTGTCTTTTTCGTTTGTATACAATGTTGCATCGTGTATACTGGACTAATGCATATTGAGTAGAATGTCTAAGTGTTAGTGGAAAAGTCTTAGCTTGGTGGCGCGATATTTTTCATTGCACATTAAAATTGAACTTGAATTTAAAATTTAAACTTACAACACAACAAAGTACAAAAAAGTACAAAAAATATATCAAAGTAGGTCTAAAATAACGAAATTGTTTAAATAGCGATTTATATCTTTGAGATATCTACTTTTTAGCAGGATATTGCTTTGACTGAAAAATGATTGTTTCAATTTATTATATTCTTTGGTATTGAGAAAAGGAAAAAAAAACTCGCTCTCGTGATTGTGAAAACATATAAAGCTATATCTACATAACATATATGAGCGAATTTCTTTCTGGCTTTATATGGGCCTTTAGCAGAGCCTCGATTAGTTGGCATTCAAGGAACAAAAAGGATACAAAATATGAGAAACGAATATTGTTTTGATAACGAAAATTCGAAAATGGTATAATCCTATCTTACAGCCGAAAACTGAAGCCGATTTCAATTTCTAAAGTTTGCAATATATTTTTGAAATTGATTCATTTTTTTACTCCATAAAAACTCTCAAAGATATATCGGTTTGAAACTGAAATCGTCATCCCTTTGGTTTTATTCTCTGGTCGGCGCTGAAGGGCTGTGTATATGTCGGTAAAAAATTCCTCTAGGACGGCACTCGGAGCAATCGGAGGCCGCTCTTTCTGCAATCTCGTTTCCTGGAAAAATACGCAGTCAAATGAAATAAATCTGTACGGAGGAAAATTCGAAATAGGAGGGGGAGGGCGTCGGAAAAAATGTTCTCTTTCAAGGTAATCAATTGCGAATAACGACTATGCGAATCGGACAACTTAATTATTTGTTAAGCGTCGCGTTGTCGAAAGCAAGCGAAAAGCGCAAGCGTGAGCGAGAACCCGCCCAGGTCTCATTATGATCCGAGCGTGGATCCCAGATCCCTCTCTTTTGCTTGACACCACGCAGAGAACCACCCCTGTTTCAGTTAACACTCTATTCGTGACTAATTACACTAATTAATTGAAATGTCGATTTCTCTTGCAGGGCCCTTGAAATGCACTAATTACTAATATCACTGCCAGGGTGTATTTACGTCCTGTGGTACACTACACAAATAATGAAAGGATTTAGCAGCTACCAAATAACTGATTGAGCATTTCGAATTTCATAAGTGTTTACTTGCACATGGCATAGATGCTAATGCGTACAATCACTTTTCAAATGACAATTTTTTTTAACATATAATAATTTACAGTTCAATCTTTTCAACTCAAAATATCTTCATTGTGCATGTATATACAAATTTAGATAAATACGATGTACAAATTAATCTCTATAATATCATATAATATATTATAATTGTTATGTTGCTATGTTTATTACAATTAGGTTCAAGCTACTGAAATTTGCAATTGAAAATGTTTCATTTATGTTATTGATTAGCTTGAAATAAATTGAAATTAAGACCAAAAAGAGTTAAAAGTTAGATTCTATATGAATTTCGAAGCTAAAGGTTGGATATTAACAAACAAAATAACATCAAAAGGTTGATTATGAAATATCGGGTTTTACCATTGAGAATATTGAAATGTCGGTAATAAGCACTCCCGTGCCATTTTTCTGGACTCCCTTCAGGAATTAAGTCTGGCTTAACATCACGAATATTTGAATTTTCTTCAGCATTTTTTTCAGCTTCTCTTTCCTGAAAAAGAATACAATTTATAATCAGATTAAACTAATTTTTATTTTTTAACACTAAAACTGGCAAATGTTTGACGAAAAATTATTTAAAAAAATACAGTTTCGTTATATTATGTAATGTAATTTAAAAGATAATTTTACTGTCAGTTGCAAGTATGAAGCTTTTTCAATTATGATTGAGCGATGATGATATTACACATATGAAATTATAAAATGTCCTGAAATTTCTGTGAACGATTACACTCCACTCAAACTGATCGGCCACTCAGCTATGCAACGATTGCCCCAATCCAATATGAGTACTGTGACGATCGTAGCGATAGTTGTTTTTGCAAAAAAAAAAAGATGATATGTTAAGAGACAACACTTTATTTAATGTTGCGTCGATGATTATCAGTATTTTTGCATTTATGCCATTTTCAAATGAGTCCATTAGCAAATAATGAAATCGTATCAAAAATTGAGTGTAATAATCATCTACCACGACATAAACAAAATTACATGTAAGAAAATGCTTCAGTTTAGTTTATTATAATTTTCAATTTCCTATGATTCATAATAAAAATTATTGCCATTTGGTTATTATTTTAAATACTGAAAAATTGCTATAAGTATATTTTGATGAACATTCTTTTTTGAGTTTTTAGATAAAAAACTGAATTTTTATAATTAAAAAATCCATTGTGCGTAAAAGTCATTTTTTGAATTGTTCAAAAAGTATCAACTTTTCATGCGGTGATGTAATTTCATTTTGAATGTGAGTTGAATGAATTTTTCATCGCTGCATTTTTTGTTTGCAACGCGCCCGCAAATTCTCTCTCACAGCACAGAATGATCCGAACAATTATTTGAATGGCTCGTATATTTTTAATTTCATCTCGTCGCCCATTGTTTGAAAAAAAAAAAGTTTTGCAATTTGTATGGCGACGATATAAAATATGATACTAAATTGATTTCAGAGATAATTTGCTGGTGAAGAATTATTTAACACCAACATGCGCTTAGCTATCAATTTTCGCTTTGATTTTTACGGATTGATAAACTAAATCGAAACTATCAACACGACACTATTATACTTCTTCCAGGAATGTTCAATACTTAACAATAATAATAAATACTTAAAAACTATCTGTGTTTCAGTCAGTATTAATAAAATCACTGAAATTATATGATTTCAAGTATTTTCATTGCAATTAACATTGTAGACTAATTTTTTAAAATTAAAATTAAACAATTTGAATGACAAAAAGATGGAAGTATAAAATAATTATAGTAAAATGATGCCTAGGGATTATTAAATTTTTATCCCCCTATAATATTCATCTGACAAGAGCGAAAGTTTCGAACAAAATAATAATGATTGGGATAATGAAGAATAATTCGGCAGCAAAATTTATATGCCAAAAGTTCGGTTAAAATGATCCGGCGTGTACTCTTTGGCTATTTCTGAATAAATTATCTCTTTTGAATTTTCACGGTGCGAGCAAACATTAATTATCGTGCTATATAGTGACGCGCCGTGACGAAAGCATTGCGAGCAATAAAAATTTAATACTGTTTGGGATTTCAAGTAATTATGTTTTCTATGCATCCAAGGGGTTGGTGTCTATTGTGAAATGCTTCAACAACGCGAAACAGTCCAAAAGGGCTCAACGCAACGGAATATCATATTTTATTATAACAGTTTCAGCTTTTGCAAATTTAATCAAATTAAAAAAAAACAGTTCAACGTTCAAAATATTTATTCATTTCGACAATTATAATCAAAATTATCCTTTTATTATCAAGCAATTTGTAACATTATATAATTATTATATTTATTGCGTACTTATACTAAGGATGAATGCGTACAATTATACACAAAACTGAAATTGCTTATTTTGTATTAATTTGTTGAATGTAAAACATTTAATATGAAAAATAATATTTAGAGGAGAAAAGGAGTTATTATAATAATAATTTTTGTCACGTTATGCTCATTTTGGTTAATCCTTGATTTGTAAGCGATTTCAGTGAAGAACAGGTGGCCGACAAACGCTCACCCCAAATCTGGCATTTATAACAGAAGTTCGCCTTATAGTTTGCCATATGTTCATCATAATGCCCTCGCGATCTCTGGGTATGAATCAAAGTCAACCCGTCCACCTATCTGTGTGTATCAATTTTGTATCTAATTGATTTGTTACGCTCTTATCTGCGCAGTGTAAACATAAGCATCAGTTTCGTTACAGATGTCTAGATTCATTGTAAATCTTTGCCGCCCTTCAACACTTTTTATCATGTATTTTCATACACTCATAAATACCACTCTTGTCAATTAATTTTGTTTCTTTGTATTAAACTTTGAATATAAGTTGTGAACAATATTTTATCTGACTTGAATGATATTTGAAATTGTTGAAATGATTCTTTGGACTTGTTTGCTGATTTCGTTGTTGATATATAAAACGAGTTATTAAAAGCGGAACAAATAAATTTTACAACAGAGATGAATTTGTTTTTCGTAATCGTTCGGTTTGGAAATGGATGAGGCAAACTTTTGCCGTTTAGGTGAAATCCATCGTCCGGCTGGCTGCACACTACAATTCTTTCGCCATAATCCTTTATTGGATCAACAGGGGCTAAAACAATTGAGCGAGATATAACGCGAGACCGGGGAATGCCAACTTCGGGATCCGCGTGGCCCAGGATTTTCGCGTACTTTGCCAGCTGAACGGAGTTACAAATGGGAGAACGCGCAACTCATCCGCAAACTACGGCTTGGTTTTCGTGCGGTAATCTGTCGGTGATTCAATGCCATTGATGGAATCCGAGCCGTGTCTTCAGACCCGAATGCGTCACGTCTCACCGATAATAACGACCGCTTCAAATGGCCTACATGTCGAGAATTCGCATCGCAGTACTTAAGTTCAATCGGCAAACATTTATAACTTTGACAACCAAACAAACTCCAATCTTACAACATTTATCAACGATTATTATATAAAAATTAATCACAAATAATTATATCTCGACAAATTGTTAACTCAGGATCGTGATATAATACAGTCGGCACAACAATTAGAGGGCATCCTAACATTTTTCAACTTTTCTAACGTTAAAAATTTTGAAAAATTATATTAAAAAGTATGACATTTTTTTATACGTCAAATTTTGAACTCGAACTTTTTTTAAATATTCTACTTTCACAACTTTTTATTTAATTTTTGAAAGTTATATAGTATTTTGAAAAGTAAAAAAAATTTAGCAGTGCTCTCTAATTGTTTGCAGAGTATATATATACACTCGGCACAACAATTATAGAGGGCACCCTAACATTTTTCAACTTTTTTCTAACGTTAACAGTTTCAAAAAATTATATTAAAAAGTATGACATTTCTTATACGTGAAATTTTGAACTCTGAACTTGTCTAAATGTTCTATTTTCACAAATTTTTCATTTAATTTTTCAAAGTTATATTTATTTGAAAAAAGTCAAGAAAATGTTAGAAGTGCCCTCTATAATTGTTGTGCAGAGTATATATTATGTCAAAAAAGTATGCCAAAATTATGCAAACAAAAATATTATGAAAAAATTTAATTTGAATCTGATTATTTGGAATTGTGACAAATTGAACGGCGATGACCATCCAGGCAAAGATGAACACGAAAATACAACTCGGGATTACGTTCTGTACCGCTATTTAAATTTGAATGTGCACAATACATTGTGAGCTCATGGTAAAATTTGATTTTAAACTAATAAACCGACTTGAGGGTATATTTGCAGCCGTTCAATTACTTCGAGCGTAAAGTTAATACGTATTCGTAGTCCTATTGCTTACGCTTGGACGAGCCCGTCCTGCGGTGTTTGTATCAAGACCCAAATTATATGGCGGAATTGATTATTCTGCCGATAATGACGAATTAGATGATCGCTATCACACCTAGCGTGAAATCGCCCCTGACTTTAACACTCAACAATTGTTTGCCACTTTTTTTACAAACCTTAATCAAGTAGTACAAATCAATAAGATGGAAGACATTAGATTTTGGGATTACTTGATAGTTTTCTTGAAATTTCAATCAGTAGTAGGGGAAACACTTCAGTCGAGAAAAAAATTTTACCAAGGGTTCCTGCATATTCAAAAATGTATCCTTTCTTTGAATTTTTTTACATATTTTATTGAATTTTATAACGTGTCCGTTTGACCAAATAAATTATATTTTTTTAATATATGAATTTGGGAAATTATAACAAAATAAAACTACACGGTGAAAACAATATTAAATTCACTGAATTGTACAGCATGTGGGGGACAAATCTAAAATTCAGGAAAAAATATTCTAATAATTAATAGCAAATTTGGATAAATGAACGTAAAAAGTTAATTTTAGTTTGTAATTTTTTATACTCATTTATCAAAAGTTATTGTAAGAATTTTATATTTGCCCTCCCTTATACTGTACAGTTCAGTGAATTTTCATTTATGAATTATAATATTCGGTAGAATTTTTTTCAGTGTATAGATTTTCGCATAATGGTCTAACTTTAAATAATAAATAAATGACAAAATAATGCTTCAGTGATTTAGTGTATTATTTCTGTGCTGAATTACAATAACCCGTTAACGTTATAGGGATTAGATATACACTTAACTGATTATAGCTATTCAACACAGATTTAACACTGCAATTGTGTGCATTCTGATAATAAACAAGTAAGTGCTTTATATATTTTTGAATCATAACAAATTGAATATTAAAAATTTTTATCACTATCAATAGTTTAAATAACAACAAATTGATATAGTCAAATAAACAATCGACATTAGTAAAATTCTAATTGTTTAAAACTTTTTCTTGAGTTTGAAAAAAGTCTAAAAATAAGCAGCAGTTTTTTATTTATTAAAGATAACAAATTTCTGAACATTTGATACTATTTAACAAAAATATAAATAAATTTATCATTTTCAAATATTTATGGATAAACTGTGTATAGGCTTTGATTCATAAATTAATATATCGTATTAAGGGGACCTTCCTTCAAAAAAGCCAAAAATCGAAACTACCCGATGAAATTTGTTCAAATTTCGTATGTAGGTCGGCACTAACTTCCAAATATATATATTTATTTTGAATTTTAATTTTGCAAACAATGATTATTTAAACAAGAAAAAACGTTAAAAAATGGTCGAAAAATGGCAATTTTCAAAAGAGGAATCAGACCCGAAATTTAAACCAATTTCATAATAAATATACGAATGTGTTCCTTGAAGCTTTGTCTATAAAATTTAAAGACAGATTTTTAAATTTTGTTTTTGGTCAAAAGTTATAATCGTTCACATTTTTTAATGACAAAAATAAGACATTTTTTAGACTTTTTCGTCTTCAAATTGTTGTAACTTTTGTTTAAAACAAAAAATCAAAATTCTGTCTTTAAATATTATAGAGAATACGTCAATGAACATTTTGATATATAAAACATTGAAATTGGTTTGAATTTCGGGTCTGATTACTGTTTTGAAAAGTTGGAAAAAGTTGAAAAATAGAATTCCAAGATAAAGCGGTTTGAAGTTTTAGTTCCGTTTCATTGTTTCTTGCAATGAAAACACTAGTACTTATAAGTATTTAAAAAAAATGACAAATAAATAATTATTAACAATTTGAGTAATAATTTAAACAAGTTTTAGTATGAATAATTTATTTTTAACACAAACATATTAATTTCCGGCAAAAACTTGTAAAAAATGACTGGTTATGATGGTCTGACATGGTTATAAAAAACACCTATAAAACAAAAACAAAGATTTTTTCAGCGTTTTCCTTTTGGGTACATAT
>JAAMPD010001146.1:0-28995 GCA_025266255.1 Trissolcus basalis | reverse complement strand
TATATATATATATATATATATATATTGTACACTATTCGAATGTTTTATACAAAACACAAATGGCCAATATGGCATGTTTATCCGAAGCGATGATGCAAACGTAGCAAAACGACTTTGGTATAAAAGTATTTGAATGAGTAAAACGAATGGCAACCTTTTTGTTTCGAATTTCACGTCCTAGTTGGAATAGGTCAATGAGACGTGTTGAATTAAATTGACTGCAATAGTCGGCCAAATATCTTTGGAGGGCAAAAAACTTGAAGAAAAAAAATTGGTACCATCAAAAAAGTTTCCACAAATATTTATCACGAATATTTACGTCTTTCGAAAGTGTGTCTGATTTCATTATGATTGACAAAAAAAAACGTCCACAAAAAATCTAACCCTCATAAAATCTCATATTTCTGTATGTCTGTTTTAAAAAAAAACATTCCAAAACCACTCGATGTAAACAAAATGTTCATTTTTATATTCCGAGAATCAAATAGTATAAATTTATTATATTTTTTTCAATTTTATTTACTTGAAAAGATTGGTTTATATTTCGTTGTTAAAATTAGAATTAGATTAAGGTGTAAAGAATGACTTTGAACTGTTAAAACCGTGGCCGAGTATTGTGCTGAGCTCTACACCTATCACGACGACAAGGTTGAAAATGTACCTTACAAAGTTTTGGTATGACATTTTGAGGCCCGTAAACAAACGTACACACGCACCGCGCGCTCACCCATTCAGCGAAAACTCGTGTCAGTTTTAATATTCAGCTTCGTCTACCGTTACGTTGCCTTAATATTTGCACGTACACCGCGGCGTGCAGTAGCAGTGACGACGTTGAGTTTCACAGTAGTTGTAATTGAGATACTGTCGGCCAGCATTTGCATAGTTTCGACACGAGACAGCGACTTCCGCCGCGCCGAAATGCATTATACTCATCTATCTATGAATCGAATAATCAACATCATTCGCGTTAAGTTCATGATGCTCGTCTCTTTACCTGTTTTTTATATTACGGTTAACGAGATTGCGACGCAAAGCCTCACCTGGACTTATAAAGACACTGTCACAAGCTCATGAAAAAAAAACAACTTTTAAATTGACGCGAAAAAATTAAAGCGCACAATAACTTTGTAAAACTAAAAGTTTAGTACTCCACAGTGAAAAAAATAGTATCCGTAAAGAGAAGATGCTGTATCGCAGCGGAGAATAAAGATCTCGCTTGTTTTTCTCCCTCGTTGTGTAACATCTTATGTCAACGCAGTTAATGAAAGCTTTTTCATAAAAAGTCTAAAAGACGGAAGTCAAATTTGACGGGTTTACGAAGGTGCCATCCTACGATTACCGAGTGAAACTCAAATGGATGACAGTTATTTATAGATAAAATTACATACCCTCATGAAACTTTCCACTCTCGATCCATTTTTCCGTCAAGTTTCGATCAACAGACGCCCCATATATTTACACTTACCTGAAGTTTAATTATTTTCAGTTCAAATTTGATTATCTTATAATTCTGTTATTTATTGAAGACACAATTTTAAGTACAAATCATCTGTCAGGGAACCCCATTGGATGCTCCTGAATTTCAAAGATGAATGTTGCCTGCGTGTAATTTCGTTTACGCGATGAAATGGCGAACGAAAATAGAGAGAGACGTTAACTTGTGAAAAACTTCATAAAATTGTTGCCAAAATATCACGCGGATTGGAGAAAAATATCAAGATGAAATGCCTGGCTTTGTTCCATCAAATTTGGAAATAAAAATTTTGTCTCTACAACAAAAGCACAGAGTCACGGTTGAAATAAATCTTTAAATATTTTTGACACTGTGATGGAATTGACATTTTGTGAAAATTGCAGATTATAAGTAGAATTAAAAGATATTCGTTTTGTTATAATTACCTGTACTGCAAATACGGAATTTTTATGATAATTTTATTATTCATTCTATCTACGAAATTGCTTTTACATTCTTTTTGAGAATTTAACTGCAGTATTTCACAAGATTTTCGTTTGACAAATAACTCTGTTAGGTAGAAAAATAAACGTATCAGTCTAGAATCACGGGTATCATTTTGACAAGTAGGTTATTGACCGCTATTGACCGATCCTAAGAAAGGAATAATCGAAAGAATTTGATCAATGTCGCAAGACAATAATGGAGTAGTAACTTTAACATGGGTTTTGTTTTTCAGAAGCTCTCAATCTTGAGGCACGAGCTCTATGACTAGCTATATGTTAGTTTTATACGAGTGGGGTAAAGATATGAAAATGTTAGAGTGACAATTTTAAATTAGATATTACCAAATTAAAGTTTTTTTTTCGAGATTCACGCGAAACAATTTATTTTTATATTTGTTTATTAAAATAAAACGAACCTGCACCAATTTTCAAAAGCCGGATGAATGGTAACAAGTTTGAAAAGCACAAAGAAAAATTTTTTTTATATCAAAATTGTTCCGTCGAACAATTTAAACATGTTTTACATTTCATTCGTATCGATGTTCAATCATGGTCACAGGTGCATACTATGTTCTTCATCTATCACGGCCTGTTCTATTCATTTCATTTACTAATCTAAAACTTGTCTTTTCAAACTTCAAAGTACTGATGCTCGTAGTAAAAATATATTTTCCCAAGTTTCACAACAAATAAGACAGAAATAAACTTATGTCTATTGCATTGTTCAATTCTCGAAACATTGTTGACACATCAGCTGATTGATATTTTGATTTATAAATTTTGTTTTTCGTTCAGAAAACGTTCACATGAAACATAATAAACAAAAAAATCTTTCTGGCATTGATTTTTGAATACTGATTTCAGTAGCGCAAACGCACTTCTGTCAGACGACGAAAAATGTAAAAGAAATTGTTTTCATTCGCGCTTAACAAAGCATTCTGGCATTCTTCTGTTTGTGATACTAATTTCAGTGGTGCAAACACGTTTCAGTCAGCCACCAGAAACTATAAATAAAATAATTTTCATTGTTTTGACTAATAAGTAGAATATTTTAAAACGTTCATAAAGTGAATTCAAAATGTAAGTTTTAGTTAATACTTTTTTAAGCCAGTAATGACATTCAAATGAAAAGTTAAGCAGATCTGTAATAATAATAATCATTGTTTTGTTGATAATGAACATCAAAACAGAGAGTAGCAGTAATCGTGAAGCACTCTTGTTAGCGATAAACTTGATACTTATAAGTAACTCATTAGTTATTCATTAGTTACATGCAAATCCTGCATTAATCATGAGTTCGACCTAAAAACTAATATTGAAATGGAACCATCCATGTTAAGCCACATTATAAAAAAAGAGGATTTAACTGTTAATTAACACGGTTGATCATATCAATTTATCTTCTACTATAAGATATATTTTTCCTCGCTCAAAAAGAAATCATGTTGGCATCCCTGCGAGCTGCCAACATAATTTTTCTTTTCTCACAAGGAATTGTGAGAAAAATATCTTACACAACTCAGAAAAAATGTTTCATTGTTGGCATCAGCCCGAAGGGCTGCCAACATAAAACTCGTATTTTCCGCGTACTATACTATTCTTTTGTTTTTGCTCCAATTTAAATTAAAATACGTTTTTTTTTTCTGACTCTTGAGCGATAACCACCGTGACGCTTTTGTTTTTATATTTTGATAGTTGAATTTAAAATATCATACAACAAAGTAAAGTATAAAATATAAAATTGTACACAGACATTTTGTGGAACTTCGAATGAAACCCAAAGCGGTAATTGTTCTATAATGAATTTCATTATTTCACTTTGTACATTTTTATTTTTATTAATTAGTAACATTCAAATGTATTTCGAACAATTAAGCTTGCGTTCCGAGAATAGCGAGGCTGAAAATGTCGGTTGTGTCTCCGTGTACATGCACCGAGGAGCACGATTGTGAAAATAAAAATGGGTTGTTGATATTTCGACGTTCATATACAATTTTTGCTCCACAAGTCGCTAATTTTGAAAGAAAAGAAAAATAAGTGAAGTTTAAAAACGTGGCTCGAAGATGAAAATTATAAAAGATAGGAAAAAGGACGAGAGGAGAAAAAAACTACAAAATGACAGTGGTAGCGGACGCGGTTTCGAACAAGCAGTCGAATGATAATTCGTCGGGAATAAAAGTCGGTAACGCTGAGAATGAACAGGCATTGTTTTTCGTTAGCGGGGTATTAAATTTGACGTGTATGCACGTTTATAGACAAGCTTCTGTCAGTTATTGAATAATTCGCGAGATAAGAAACCACCGTGGCTTGGTACACAGCAAGCAGCAAGACAATTATGAGAAAGCAGCAAGCGATAACAACAACAATGACGGCGACGGGGACGACGAAACCAGCGCGTCCTGGCAACTCCGTTTGGATATGGTAGTTGAACAACGATCCGCCCGTCCACCCACAAGCATCCTGCCGTCGTTCGCTGTTATCTTTATAGTTCACCCGTCTATATCGCGATCGAGAGACTGTTTAATTAACACGCTTCTTTCGTCGCGACCGACAAGATTTCGCGTCCCATTCGTAATCGACCGCGCTTTTGTTTTATAATGCCTCGTCAAAAAAAGGGCCGCGATTTTCAACGACACGGATAAACACGCAATTTTCACGTTGAAACCACTCGACCCCTTCCCACTTTCCTGTTAATCCGAGGTAAGCCATAATTAACTGTCTGGGGATTTTCCCCACCCTCCGGAGGAAAACGATCCTCGAGACAAAAAATTGATTACATTTTGAACATTTCCGCGATTGTACCGTTTTATGTCCCAACTTTTGATTTTTGTAGATAAAATATATACGAGGTGTTTTCGCGTCGTTGTCGCGGGAGATCATTACTGTTCAATTAATCGATCGTTAGACCTTTTAAGTTATATGTATATAAATTCTTGGCCATCGCTTACGTTTTAGATTTACTGCTATTTCTAATGCGGCGATGTAAATCTTTTTAATTTTCCACGGCGCTTCTAAGACTCTTGCGTTTCACGTTCATTGAACCAGAACTTGGAACACAATTACGGTCGGTTAAAATTAAAACATCGGAAAAACAAAAAAGAACGTTCGATTGTCTAACAAGATTTAAGAACGAGACAGTGGAACTCGAGGCAATAAACTGTACTTATGGGTATTATAATTTTAATCTCTGAAATTTGTATCAAAAATTTGTTAGAATCTTACATCGAACTAGCGCAAAATCAATTATATTATTCGGGCGTAAAAGTGCTTTCCAAGGTTCAGATGAGTCTAGACAAGAAATTACTTTTATATCTGACAGTTTGAGAAAAATTAGAACAATTCGGGTGACGTGAAAAAATCAATACCCAAAGATCAAGTAGGTAAATGAGGGGGAAAAGATATTGACAAGTGGATCGTAAGTTTTGATACGTTTGAACGATTGTTTTCTTGAATAATGGACGGGATTAAATGAGGCTCGCAAGGTAAAAACGCGGTCGTAAGGGAGAACAACGGAAACTTGAGGCAGATGCAAAGTGGAGTTTTCAGTGACTGAAACTCAGTAATTCGTTGTCTGTGGGGTGGCCGCTCGCCTGTGATTATCTGGCTTTTGCAGTCCATAATTTTCCTTAATCATAGGACGGAGGCAGAGCCTTCACTTTGACAGTTGCAGACAGGATTTAGAAAACGGCAAAGCGTCCAAACACCGCGCACTTTGTCTGCCGTTGGGAGGGAAAAAAATTAACGTGAAAGGGACGAAAGAGGCAAGAACGGAAATTGAACGGGGCTCATAAAATTGTAATGCACGAATCAACGTTATGACGAATATAAAAGACCGCTGTCTTGCCTCGCCGCGAGCAAATATTTGCCGCACCGATGCTCTCATCAAGGATTTGTTTCCCTCAACGAGTAATTTTTTAATCATTGAACTTTCAAAAAGAACCGTCTCATCGAAAGGAGAATCAAACTTCAAAGATGAGAGGACAAAGGTTCTGTTGTCTCTTTCTTGCCAATCAGCGCGGCCGATTATTGAGAGTTCATTGTGAGAGTACACTCGAAATCATTTTTTTGTCCCAATCAATTAATTAAAAACTGGTATCTCAATAAAAAAAAATAACCAAAAAAAAAATTTCTACATTTTTCAACTTCCCCATGTCAACGATTATTTTTACACATACGTATTTTCAATAAAAATATAATATAACTATAGATTTTAATTGTCAAGTGAAGAGGCTTGGAAGAAATTTTTCAATTGTCAACGTCGATGGCCATTAGGGAAGTTGGAGTGAGTTGTATTTGAATTCTAGAGTCATAATGTTGGTTACGATAAAATCATAGAACAGAAGACGGCAAGAGATGTGTCACATTTTTAACAGATGGTTTTGAAGTTTGATGAATCAAGTGCTAAACCTTCAACATTTGTCGAACGTGACTTTTTTTCTGAGCGACGGTCATTGTTATTAGTCGGGATTAACACGGCTTGCCTATCAATATTTTTTTCCTACGCTAGGAACACAACAAAAAATTGCGTTATTGTTTGTCTATTTAATTCAGCTTGCATGGTCAATTGCGCTTTGTAGTGTTTCATTTTTAGATTGCTGTTGATGACGTCGAGTTTTCGGGGTGAGCTCAGTTGCGCTGACCCCCCCCCCCTCCAAAATGATAAAAATTTTTCGTTCAAATGAGTTCAGTTGCGCTGAATTGCGCCAAAAAAAGTTTTTTTTTTATAAAAATGAACTAAAGTTTCTCAAAAAACGTCAGTCTATGGATCTTTTATTAGGTTTTTTTCTACAAAAACGAACCAGAATTTAAAAAAAAAAACGTTGGTCTGTGGCTTCCTAAAACAAAATTTGGCGCATGAAGCTAAATTAACAAAAAAATTCAAATTCAACAAAGTTCTACAAAAATCAACGCAACTGCGCTCAAAATTATCAGATTTAGCGCAACTGAGTATCACCCGAGTTTTTCCTCAATGGACGTTCTTTTGAAAACAGACAGTGTCGATTAAAATGAAGCATGAAATTAGGTAGTAGTTAACTGAACGATGATACAAATTAACTGAGATGCAGACGAAGAAAATCCGCAGATTGTGGGGACGATACCTCACGATCACAACTGTATTTCTGCTGACAAACAAAGATTATCTTGACGTTTTTGGGGTGGAGGTCTTGTTTTGTCAGAATTACCATTAATTAGAAGTAAGAGAAGCTCGGACTTGCATCGTTAAAGGCATCATTGTTCTTCTTGTTGTTTCACAAACACGACATCGCAACATTATCTAATTAAGTCCAGGTGGAAAAAAAACATGAGAAAACAAAACATGAAATTACAAAACAAATTGAAAATAAAAAATTAATTGTTATAATTTTTCCCTGTGTGCCAGCGTATATACTTTTAATTAATTTTGTTCCCACCTGAAAACTCGAGCGTTACTTTGTCTCGTCAAAGTTCTCGCATGCGAGAAGGCTGTTTGCGTCAAAACTGAATCGCACATTTAACGAATTTTTCAATTCAAAACACATTCTTCATGAAATTATGCACTTCACGCCACTATTGCAAAATTATCCAGGTAAATTGCAAGCTCGACAGTAATCGCATCACTGTTTCGAGCGTCAATCTTGATTATTCTCTCACATTTCCCAAATTTAGTCGTTTCAGTATTTAATTGCCAGTACTAGATTCCCACATGACAATCATTTATGCATATCTACACTGCGAGACGTTTACAACTTCTGTGATAAAGTATTACTACTCTAAATCAAACAGACAGCGCCTTTTACTACTTACAAGCACGTTCAAGAAAATTCAACTAAAGCGAAATTTCATCGAAAAATACTTACAAAAAGAAATATGCTGACATAGCTGCAACATATATGGCGAAATATATACATAAGTGAAAAATTTTGTTAATTTCTGAAAATAACAATAATTTTTTACATCGTGATGTTTGATATTTCAGACAGATTGTTTTTCTACTTTTGCTGTTTTTTGATTCGCAAACTGAACTGATTTATATGCAATTCAGATGAATTATAATTTGATATCAATTAAAAATCAATTCATAAAGCGTATATAGAAAGTTTGATAAAATTATACATCAAAACTTTTTGAATTAATTCAATTCCATTGAATTTAAATTAAAAACATTAAAAGTAACATTCGACTGAATCAACTGAGTCAGATATATAGCTGACTCGAGGAACTTGTTGCAGAGATGAGATATCAGCGTAACATTTGGTATCCGGCAAGTCAAATATTTAACAAATTCAAGCCATCACCCATCGGATGATTTATAGATGAAAGATATTTTATTATTAAATTTTGTGTATAAATGAATTTAATATTAAATTTAAATACGATTTTAATTCCAATAAACAGGTTACGTTAATTAAATAAACTGCGTCGATAATCGCTTGGGAAATATTGAAAAAAAAAAAAAAAAATTCAACGATGGAAACATATTCATTGCATGAAAAAATTGTTCGTAGAATATATTATTCATAGTATAATTTTTTTATTGAAATTAGAATAAAATGATATGATATTTAACTTTTGGTGTATGAGTGAGGAATGATTTTTATTAGTAGTCGATTGTCCGCAATCAGGGTATCCATTTGTCAAGCCCGGTGTGAAATTCAATCGCATTCTGCCGACGGTCCCGGCTGAATTATATCAACAATTTCTTGTGGCAAATGAATCGGTACAAACGCATACGGGCGAAACTTTGTGAATGCTGCCTTAACACGAGAAATCGTACTACTTTGTCCATAATTTAGTTAAGAGCGTCATGCGTGTGACGTGCGGGGTATAGAATAGATCGGAACAACCGAAGCGCGAATAGAACTGGCGTATGGCCAACCCCCGAGACCAGAATTCGTGTAAGTGACTTATTATCCACCGTTTGTATATGCAACGTATATGTATAAGTAAAGCACTACGTACATATGGTTCTGTCCATCGGAAGCTTATACCTAATACTTCCACGTAATGGTGATTATAATTAAAGGTTAATTTATTTGTCCGTCATTACCGTGAGAAAACGATGATTTAATTTTCATCTCATTGCCAAAGACAGAACCATTAACTTCTCCACCAACACACAAAATTTTGAATCGAAGATTTGTTTTAGAAAGTGTTTATGTATTACCGAAATTTAGTCATATATTGCAAGTGAATAAAATCTTTAGCAAAAAAATCCCATTCTTTTATATAATCAAATAAAAATCAGAATTTCATTATTTAAAATATTTATCTGACAAATGATATTTGTATAAAGTAAAAATATTTAGTTTCTTGTTAATAAATGAAAATGAAAATCTTCTTTTGATTTATGTCATTATTATTTTTTTAGGTGTTTTCGATGCAAACAAAGGAGGTCTGCCGATGCAGGGATTTGAGCTGATAAAATTTGTCCAAGTCGTTGTATATCGAGAGAACGTAAAATAAGATTAAACGAATATAGCCAATCCTGAAACAAAGTTTGGACAGACGCACACGCTCCGATACTTTTACGCTTCTTTAGAAAAGAAACTTTTCTCCTCTCCACATTTAATCTACATTCTAACGAAATTGCCCGGTGAGAAATTGATTCTCGAACAGAAATTATAGTTATTTGAATAAAACATCGTCAGCCGGAAGTGAAAAACCAATTCCATATAGATGGGGCATTATTTTATGAATTGAGATTAAAATTTCACGCGTTGAAATTGTTATTAAAACATGTTATACCCTGGTAATACACTATTCGTGACAGCATTGAGAACTGCGTTGATCGATAAGACTTCATGAATCGTGCGAAAGTCGCGAAAAGTCTTGTGTAAGGCTGCGGAAGTAAACTTTCGCGGGTTGCGTTCCATATAATACTTTCGCATCAAAAACTCACATCGCGCGTCAACACACACTACCAGATTTAAATTCAATTCGCGATAAAGCGTGAGATCTATCGTAAATCCAATCTGTAATTTCCCAATGCAACATCCTCGACGACGTCAGAAATAGACATTGTTTACTTGCAGCAGCCATGTTGGATGCGGTAACGTCACTTGTTTGCTTTTTCAGATGATTATTTTAGTTTCACACAGCCGTTTGCGATCGAAAAAAGTAGCTTTCCAAATAGTCGCTTATAATCGCGGTAAGGGGTACAAAATGATCGCAAAAGAGTTGAGCACTCGTTTAACAAACAGGTTCGCAAACTTGTCTCCTGCTGAAACATGGCGAGCCACAAAACTTGACCGGAGTGGAGAGAAGTTTGCAAACTTTTGTTACTAGAAAGACCTCTAGGAGAAAAAAAAAGAATCCGCATTAGAAAATCCGGGCAAAAGTGAACAGTCACAGAGATTATTTTTTTGCTGTGTAAACGTAAGCGTGTTCATTAAAACTGATACCCGGAGAGTAAACTAAAACAAGCGCTTGAAAATGTTGCGTTTTTTTGAATAATTACGTTTCACACCCAACGGATACTTTTATTCCGCCTTCGGACCGGCGCCTCTTTGACTTTAATTTGGTCTGCTCCCGGTACCCTCCACCTGCTCTGATATTCCGCTCAACATGAACTAATTTTCTAAGTTTTTCTATGGTCCATCAACTTATTCAGGCTGCGGAAAGTTCCGTCCCAAGCACGATTCTTCATAAGATCGCACCGAGAATGAACCCGATGATGTAACGGAACATTTTTGTCCTGATTTTTTGTCCAACAATAACGAATGATTTTTTAATTTCAAGTGTTAACAATTCTACAATTTTATTTGACATTTTAATACAATTGAATTATATTGGCTGAATAAAAATTTGCAAGACCAAGTCATATCTTAAATTAATAAAATTGCAATAGAAAATCTATTGATTTTACTTGAATATTGACATTTTTCTAATGAATTTTTTGGAGCAAATTTTCATTTGAGAAATATTTTTTATTTAATTAGAAATTTTCAGATTTATAAATAAAATTCGTCCTAACATAATATATTAAAAACCAATAATAAGGGGTAATGATGTAAGTAGTTTTAATAAAATCATGTCCAGTAATGGAACAAATTAGCTCATTTATTCGGTCACCACATAACTTTTTTTTTTGCAAATTTTAATTATTGAACTTTGTTCAATTCTGATTATCATTTTTCGATCACATTTTCATCAGATAATGGCATTACTCCAAGAACAAAGCAGCATCGACATTAATTTCTGTTTAATATTTAGTTGGAAAAATTTATTACAAAATATGTTTGATTTTTAATTTGTTTCTTCAAGAAAAATGAAGTTTTTATATATTACAAATCGATTGGAATCAAAAGGAAACCTATTTTTCAGTTTTTGAAACTACAAAAAATTTAAGCCATATCTCATTAATAATTATTTGACTATGTAGTTAAATTTTCATTTCTGTCAAGTATAGCATTCTGAGCTATTTGTTTTGTTCTTTTTCCCCTCTAGGAGCTGTCAGAATAACGTTCGTTTTGGTATCACGAGGAAGCACCATATTCCATCGCGGAACAGCACAAGAAGGATGGTCGAGGAAGAACGCATTGAATGTGAGGGTCGGGTGTATTATTAACTCTTATGACTCTCGTCCGGCGTATCAATTACTCGTGTATCAGAAATAACAAATGTTCCTTCCGATCGCCAAGTTGCGTTCCATCATCATTTGACATTTTAATTACAAAACATTGTCGATTTCAATGTGTACCTCGTTTTAAAAAAGTCACGAAAATTTATCATATTTTAAACGAAGTCACATCTATTGTATGAAGCAGTTTTTGTCGTATCATTATGCAACATAATTTTTCACATAAAACGAACCTTACATTTAAATTGTAAATTACTGCAAGAACGAATTCACATTCACAACCCCGAATAATTGCAATAAGAATTTGTTTGCAATCACAATGCTCATTTCTCTTACGTTTGCATTATGTTATTGATTCAAACTGTGAATCCGCACAAATTTACATTGTAAATAAAACAGGTATGTCATGAGTTTATTAGAATAGATAGAACGGATGATCAGAGTTCGTGCTCAAAACTTCAACTAGCGTTCGGCGGTTTAGTCTATTTGTACAAAATCAAGCTCCATCGAGCGTTTTCTTCTTAATTTTTTACAACACAATTCGAAAATAATTTTTCATGTGAAATTTCTTGCATGAAATAAATTTCTATTCATTTTTAAAACACAAATCCAACTATAGCTTGATTCGTATATTCACGCGAAACGAAATGTTTAAATGATAAACGTTATAAATTTTGTGTCAAAAGATTTGTGAAACGTTTGAAAAACGTCAAACGTTTCAAAATTTAAAATTTCACGGTTTCGTTCAGTTTATTGATCTATTTATTTTCAACGCTGTTGTTTATGAAAATTAGTTTGTTTGACAAAGAAGTGCGTAAATGTAGAACACGCAGTATGAAATAAATGGAAACAAAAAATGAAATTTAACAACCAAAAGTAATTTGCAGCATTCCAATTTTTAGCAATATTAGATCAGAAAGCAATAAAAAGACAGTTGTAAAATTTGTTACAAAAATTTTTGGTCGTCGACAGATTTGATGAAAACTTTTGAAAAAAGGGTCACATAATTGACAAAGAAGAAACAAATTATTGATTGAGTTGACCACTTTCTCTTTCATATAAATTACACATAAGCACGAAGGATAGAAAACGAGGGACCGAAAGCCAGTGCGTATTACAGATTGAACAGCGTGCACAACTGCAAATACATTATTATTCCGGATGGAAAGTCAATCACGAAACTTAATCCGAAATTTATACGGCGTCATAATATGTCTGGCAATAGGGCGAGTTTCTGTGTATAATTGGGATGAATATTGAGAAGTTGGCAGTGAAGTTGTAAGTAAACTTGAATGCCTCGGGCTGGTGCGCTGCTTGAGAGCAGAGACGTGTTGCGGACAGCTCTCCTCAAGCTCCGAGCCCTCTTCGCTTTACGCGTATCTGTCTACATCCTGCTTCGTCTTATTCGTCTCTCGCCTAACGCCTTCGTACAAAACTGTACGAATATTCTCAATAATCCGAACCACTTCGGGATTTTACGTGTTATCCTGAAAATTCGAAATCTCTTTTCGAAGAGATTGCCCCGGGGAACAGCGCGAGGAGTAAAGCCCGAGACAAGAAAAAAATGCGCATCCACGTTTGAGCACCAGAAACAAAGTTATCCTATCTATTTGTCCGGAGTGTGGATCGTCCAAGTTTGTTCATTCGCAGTTTCAAAAAATGTTTCCTTCATTAAAAAATGGAGTGGAAAAAAAATGAAAACAATAGGCGGAGGGTCGCCCTTGTACTTTTCGTTTTTATATTTTATTGTTTCGCATCGCATCGCTAGACATTAACAAAGTTCTCATTTTCTTTTTGTCTATGTATTTTTTCTATTTTTTTTTTGTTTTTTGCTTTTTTGTAGAGAAAGTACGATTTTTGCTCGTACGATTAATGTTTGATGTGAAATTCGTGACAGCGTATTCTTTACGATGACTGCAGTATTTCCGGGACAAATTATGTCGTTGAAGAAACCGAACGAGCATGAGTGTCAAGACCACCGCGTTGAAAAATACTTTTGCCGGATCGCGACAAAAATGAAGCTGTTTCAGCGACAGTCAGCCCAGGCTTGGGATAATATCGCCAATTTATCAAACTATCGTAAAAACAGTTTTTGCGTTAAGAAAACGCGCGGGGGCGTTAATTAAACGCGCGTGCCCGCTTATTAATTCCGGCTTTGAACTTTGAAAATACGCCCTGCGTGCAACTATTTATTACGAAAATTTTTCATGTTTAATTATATTATAAATCAAGCGCCCATTCGCCCCGATAGTAAAACTCGCCCCCAACTAGGTTAATGACCATTTAATGAGAAAATTAGTTCAATGAGGAAATTTTCTATATAGGGACGCGGTTAAATGTATATACATGCATCAGCGATCGAACTACTTTCTTTTTTTTTCGTCGCATTATAATTACATTCGTTTGGTAGCCGCAAACTGTGTTTGTATAAAATTTAAAACCAATCGAGAAAACGATAAACGATTAATCCGAAAAGTTATAGCGGAGGAAATTTTGCGAAATCACGCCGAGATAAGGGCTTTGCGATTAAGTATGCGGCATTAGGTTCGAATTGTGCGATAACTCGTGCAATTATGAATAAACAAACAACAAGAATGCAGAACAGTTACAGCGGAATTAACATAAGGATTATTCGAGTATCGGGTAATTGGAAATGACACTAATACGTTTGTAACGTTTACAGATCGAATCAGACGGTGAACTTGTGAACGAGATTCCACTTCACGAGCTGTGTCGGAACAACGAAGTCGAAGTGCTTGTAATATTACGGACTGCTCATGTAGATGCTCTCCCACAGGAGAGTTTATCATGGTCTACGACGATGTGCTTATAACATTTCGCTGCAGAAATACGACGTAAGATCACTTGTGACACGTCACTCACTTTAGCTGGAAAATCTCAAGTTGAAATCGATTGTGCGATGGCATCGCGGAAAGTCGAATAAAAAGTAACGCGAGCATTAACAATTGACATCAAAAGTTGGGAATTAATTGCAACTTAAATGGCGATCGGGGAACACCTGATGGATACAGTAATTTAATTTCGCCATGGAGCATCATATATTTAATGTAATTTCATGTGAATAAAATTATCGCCAATTATCGGTGGTGACTTAAATGAAATAGATCGTTAATAAATCAGTTATATGTGCACTCAAGTAATATCGTGTGCAGTTGATCTTTTATCTTAATTTAATTAGAGGTGTATTTTCGTAAATCTGTATAAGATTTGTTTGAGATGGGATAATTACATCACAAGTACGTTTTCTTTTTAGTTGAAAAAAAAACATGAAATAAAGAGAAACTAGAGAAGCGGAAAATAAAAATGCAGTCAAAGCGTTTATCCGCAAAAGAAGGATCGCTGAAAATATTAGCAAGCTTGAATGATTTTCGGTACGAAAATACGCTTCCACAATATCATAATCTGCTCAAGGCAAAATGTTTGATATAATTCGCAGGAGGAATCAATTTGTATTCTTAATAAACCAAAAGGTATTTCACTCCGGATCCTGATAAATGAAAATTCATATATTTTATACGCGAAGTTGAAAAATAAAAGTCAAAACGTTAGTGATCGTGCGAAACGTGAATCTGACCGACATTGCTGTTAATAATTTCTTTCGAATAACATAGAATAAAAAGTCAATCGAAAACGTGCGTAAAAAATATATAAAATTTCAGCGTAAAATTCTGATAAATTAAATACCACGAAGCCATTATACGAATCCGTTGAATTTGGTAAAAAAAAAATTGGAACACCGCCTTTTTAATAGAGCATAGGAAGAGTACAAATTTCATTAAAAATATTTGAAACGGAATAATAATTTCACAGAAATTGTGAAACAAAAGTAACATAATTATGAACGAAACAATTTGAATAAGGCTAATTTTAATAAAAAGTACAAAACAAAATGGAACGTTAAGATAACGAGAACGCTGATGGAAATGAGTTGTTCCTAATCAGAAATTGGGTTCGTGTTTTCGGGGAAACAATTCATTCAAATTTATGAATTTGATTTTGGTCGGGGACGAAAAATTGTTTCGCAAAGTAATAAAAAAGTTGAGCTGCAAACTGAATGAAAACGAGCTCGGGAACTTTTTAATTTTCGCGAGAGTCCGTTGTATTTATCAGCGAGAGGTGCACGCAAAACGCGGGATTTATCTTAATTCAATCACAAGTAAAATTGTCGCGTATAAATGATAATAATGATATTAGTGCGTTTGAGTTATCGCATCGGAAGACAGCCGAGGAACGAAGCGCGCAGAGAACTTATTCTATCTTTGAAATTAGTTCAGTCGTCTTGGCACGTCTTTGTCGAGCTGTTGGTGATAAAGTTTAGTATGCTAATTCGCAGAACAGCTGCGCGACTACTCAAAGTCGTGCAAAATACCAAATTTATTGAATTTAAATTGCTGTAATTATAATGTCCCACACTCGCGCGGAAATTCGGATTTACTTTGTCGACTATAAATTACCGTATGCATACGACAAATCAGGCGATCCCACGTCATCAAAAACTGTTGTTTTCGCAATTGAAAGCTATCGCTCGATTCAATTAATGTCATTTCATTCGATCCCGCCGATTCGTCTAATGGACTAGCTTTCATCAAAAGTCATCATTAAATTATGATTATCCAGTTGCTAAAGATTTAACGAAAATTGTCACGAGAATTAATGTACGATCCATCCTGATGACACAATGGACGACGAAAAAAATGAAAATGTCATTTCCAAAATGGTGTTTCCATCTTTTCATTTCCAATTAAAAATTTGCAGGCTCTTTTGTGATTAAAAGTTAAACAGTTATTAATCTTATTATTGTTAAAAATTCGAGCCATCTAATGGAATAGTTTTTTGAAAAAAAAAGATTAACAAAATATATAAATAATTCGTAAGCCATGTTACATTTTGTCTTTGAATGTCTTTTTGTCTTTAAAATTGTGATTTTGTAACGTTTATACGGGTGATAAATTTTTTATCAGTTTAAGCTAGGGATGATGGATAGTTTCCCATCCATATTGTGCTTTTTTCAACAAAAGTATTTTGTATAACGATCAACGATAAATCTAAAAGGGATATAATTCGACAAATCATTCATACTCTGATCAGGATGAATATATGTATCCTTCATGAATGGATGAGAATCATGTTTAATTATTGCATAACTAGTATAAAATAACTAGAGTAAACGTGCATTTTGAATACGTAATTTCCATTAATAGATAATTTCGATCATCAAATAATCATTTTTAATCAGTTTTCGGTGAATATATATCACGTATTGGTTTAGTACAGTAATATTTCAACTGGTCTTTATTTTATTATTTCACAAAATCTCTTTTAAACATTCACAAATTTTCATTAATTTTTAAACACCAAATTTAATTTAAAAAGTATAACTAAAAGTCAGAATTGTTAACTTTGTTTTTTTTTTAATTCAAATTCATAAGTAATTAATTTATATTTTATGAAAATATTTATAAAAGAAAATAATATGTACAAATGTAACGATTTTTTTTTCAATGGAGCATTTTCCAAGTGATCCCTAACGTATTCATTTTAAAAAATCAAGCCATTAAAAGATAATATATCATTGCCATTTGCAATTTTGTTTCAGCTAATGAAAACTTTCATTTCAATATCCCGCATTACAAAGTTTTTCACAAAAAAAGAAAAAAAACAGGAGTCGAATATTATAGAACAGCCAGCTATATACATGTTCTTTAAAAAGAATATAATTCAAAACAAACAAATATTCATGAACAAAATGAAAACGCCCTAATTCATAATCAAAATGTGTTAAATCTTGCGAGTTGGAGTTGGAAACAAAAATCCAGAAGAACAAATGTACTAAAAGGAATGTGTAATTTTAAACCGAAAGCTTACACTGTCCGCTTTTTCATAGGAAAACGTGAAAAAGTGTTCCAAATTTTTAACTCCGCTCATTGGGTGAGAATGAATAAAATATGAGTCGGCGGGTGATCAAAATTGCACAAGACCGGTGGAGTTTAATTTGGCACACAGAAGTTAATTAAGCATATAATTTGTGGAAAGAAAATCGAATGCGATCTAATTATTGAACAATTAGGGGGTGACGCAAAATGGTTCGTCTCATTGCCGTTGGAAACAGCGGAAGGGCGAGTTTCTTAAGAGGACACACGCGCGGTTCCGGGCTCCCGCGATTGTTCATCGACGCTGAATGGTCGTAATGTCATTTTCAATTAGGATTGGCCAATTAAGATCGCGCGTTTAAATTCGCTTAAACGGCGCCGGAGAAGCCGACGCGGCAGGGCTGAGAGACAGTCCATAAGTTAACACTCCATCTGTTCGGCGCGACGGGCTCGCACGCTGCGCTGCGCTTTTCAGCTTTTATAAAGCGATGAATAGGGTAGTTGCCCTGGCAGAACGCCAGACAGCAAGTTACTTATTATATCTAGCATTAAATTATTATAGAGCGCGGCTGACAATAGGCACAGTCAAGTGCATAGGAAACGATTAAACCCAATGACGGATTTGGCGTTCCAAAAGCCGAGAGCTGCTTGTATATCTTTACGCGCGAGCGGAGCGTGCAAATGAACCGAGACAATGTGTGCGAACCTATAGCAAACGCAGTTACGCGCTTTTAATACTTCATATTACTACGATAATTGTCACTACAACAATTACATAGCCTGATTAAAAATATTCTGATAATATGTATGTCATAAGAAATTAGGTTAACTAGATAAAAATAACACATTGGGTGATTGTTACATTTCAAATAACTTTTTTACATCTTTTAATATATACATTTTTTTAATACCATATATCACAAGAATTAATTAATATACAGGTGAAAAAAAATCCATTGAACAATTTTTATAAAAAATATTCTTACACCGGTTGATCCTATAACAACTTTAAAAACAATGTCTTAAAGTAACAGTTTTTGTAAGTATTTTGAAAAATGCTTACAAGAAATTAGCTAAATTAAAACACTGAAGTTGTAATTTAAGATGTTAAAGCTTCTTTATTTAGACCGTTATTATTAGCCTTAACAAATACTTTACAGAATATCTCATGCATTGAAAAAAAAGTTATACGATATTATGTCAGATTAATTAAAGTATGATGAATGTTATCCAATAGGTAATAAACTTAGTTAAGTGTTATTGATAGGTATATTTTTAAAGTTAGAATAATTTGATGTTTGTTCTTCGTGTAATAATTCGGTGTAATTAATAGATTAAATTATACATCGTTGACCACAAACTTTACAATCGACCAATTGTTCATCACGTGACCCTGCAACTTATTCGCAATTTAAATTTTTAAGTAGTTTTTAAATTTATTTTTGCTTAATCGCCCTTAGCTCCAGCGCACCTTATGCTAATATTCCACATTCATGAGCTTTGGTCAAGTTTTTGGTTCCCATTTAAACTTTCCTCGGCACAGTGTAAGAATGTTATCGGGCGCTTAACGAATTTTTAACTGAAAAATTTGTCACAACTTTTTCAACTTATTTTTCATCAAGACGTATATCACTGTAAGAAGAATGGACTTTCAAAATTATAGTCTGGACTGTGAAGAATTGGCAATCCAAGGGTTGTATCAAACTTTTTACAACCCGTTTGAAGACTGGTTTTGTGTGAAATAAAATAACATTCTGGATCGTTTTTGTTGCAGGTCGTTGGAAGGTCATGGCAGTTCAGTAGTCCAGTAGATTTTTTATTTTCATTTTAACACAATTTAGGATTTTTAATTTTTGGATGAAACTATTTTTTGTATGTTAAAAAAAATCTTCATTTTTATAATGGATTTTAATTCGTTTGAAAATTTTTCGAACTTCACCTACCATTCAAAATTTGAAATTCAAATCATTATACTTTTACGAATTGTTAAATTAAGATTTTTAAATTTTCAAATAGAGCTTTTTGTAATTGAGAATCGATGATAATAACAGAATTTAAAAGTGAATTCAATGTGATGCATTTTTGCACTTCTGCATTACAAATGTTTGAATTTTGTTTTTTTTTTGTTTTTTTTTGTTTTTTTAGGAATATTTTTTATTCATGTAAATAGATTTTTCATTTTTATAGATTGGAAAAACAATTTCTCTTGCAAGTCTGAAATGTACATAGTTAAACAATTATAGAACATTTTTAATGTAATTGTAATTGTTTTAAATGTAATTGTGATATTTTTCACATTTTTTTCACTTGTTTAATAAATCCATTAATGTTTTGTGCTCGAATGATAAAACAGCTCTCTTTCCAATACAAAGTTTTAACGCGCATCTTCCAGAGGACAGCACTTACACCTCATTTTCAAATCTAAAACATTAGGCCATCATAGTTTTACTATAGCAACGATTTTTATAAGTCAATTCTTACATGCATAAAACTATTGTTTTATATAAATTATTGTTTAACATTTTACACAATGCTTGTTTTTACAATAAATATTCTTCTTCATATTATTTTTACACCTGTCATTTATAATCCCTACGGTAAATGAAACAAAAAAATATTTTTACGTATTTGAAACAATTTTTTTGATCATCAACTTTTTCACGTATAAATAATTGTATACTCACATAATAATTTTTTCATAATTTCAAGTACAGCATATTATGACTACAGTAGCGCCTCTACCTTAGAAAGTTCGAACTAAAGAGAGACAGCTGATTCGCATCGAAACACAGCGTAAATCCCAAACATTGAAGCGTCAAGCCTGTATTTATAAATATACTGCCTCCTTGTCTGCGTCATTCATAATCGTGTAATCATTATAACTCAGTATTTTAATTTAGTGACACAATGGTAGACGCGAAAACTAATGTGAATTTTGCGTGTCAGCGTTGTTTACAACCGCTCAGGCTTGATCCTAGTTTTAATAATTTGGAAGAACAAACGTTGGCCGAACTTTCAAGTACGTAATCCTCCACTTATTCTACTATTTATTTTTTATTGACAACCAAAATTGTTTCCTGATTATGAACGCACGTTATGTACAGTCCCAGATACGCATTAAATTGCGCATTGTTTGTGATTGTGTGCATTACGAGCCAAGGTTGACTGTCAAATAGCCCTGTTGATAAGTAAACATAAATGCTGAATCATTATTTTGTTGCTTTAAAATTATAGTTCCGATTCAACAACAAGTGGTTGGAGAAATAGAGGCACATGGCAGTAGTTTAGAACAATTGTCCACACCTTTTAGATTAAGTGAATCTTCGAATGGAACTTATGGATTTATGCTTGTTGGGGATTCTGGAGAATCTGAGAGTCTTAGTCATCATTTAAGGGTAACTTTTCTCTTCACTATTTGTTAGACAATGCTACAATATTTTCAAATAAATTTTAAATTATTTAGACTAACTGATTATTGTTAAAAGAAATAACTCACCCAAGTTGTTATGAAGAATAATTATTGATGTTTTGAACAGGAATCTGAATGTTATCGTTGTTTTAATAAAAGAATTAGAAGTATTTCAGGGCAACTGTTGAATCGTTTGTTTTGATAAGTTGTCTTTTAATTCTTTTCAAGGTAAAGGCAAAGTTATTTGACATCCTAAGTAGCAGCACTTCGGCCGACCATCCTCTCTGTGATGAATGTACAGACAGTTTATTAATGCTCATGGACCAGCAGTTAAGATTAACCGAGAGCGAATGGTCTGATTACAATGAATACTTAAAAAAGTTGGAGGCTGAAGAGCAGCGACAAGGTAACGAAGATGTTGAGATGGAAAATTTAACTAAGGAACTACAAGATGCGAAATCGGAAGAACAAAGGATGATAATGGAATTAGAAGCGTTGAGGAAACAGGAAGAGGCAATAAAATTAGCAATAGAAAAAGAAGAGAGAGAAAGAGAAAGACTACAGAAGGAAGAGGAGAGATATTGGCGTGAATACTCGAGGCACAGGAGGGATCTCATTTCAGCCGAGGATGAATGCAGAAGGTAACGTCAATTTTCATCCACAATTTTAATTAACTTTTCAGTCCAAAAAGTTGGCATGGCAAAAAAAAGCCATTCTTTTTTATAGTGCAAACGGAATGGTTCATTTTGTCAACTCCGTTTGTGTTGATCCACTTGTAAATTTTTTACTGTTGGCGTGAATGTTTTAATCTGAATGTAAAATTTGTACATCATTTAACAGCTTAGAATATCAATCCGCCTATGCAGCAAGTCAACTGGAAAGGTTAAATGCCACAAACGTTTTCAACGCTACGTTCCATATTTGGCACTCGGGCCATTTTGGGACGATAAATTCGTTTCGCCTCGGAAGATTACCCAGTGCTCCAGTCGACTGGAGCGAAATTAATGCGGCGTGGGGACAGACAACTCTTTTACTCACAGCTTTGGCACGCAAGCTCAATCTGACTTTTCAACGATATCGCCTGGTTCCTTTCGGCAATCACAGTTACATTGAGATCCTGGATCAGCACAAAGAATTGCCATTATACGGGAGTGGAGGCTTCAAATTCTTGTGGGATACGAAATTCGACGCTGCCATGGTGGCTTTTCTCGACTGTTTGCAACAGTTTAAAGAGGAAGTTGAGAAAGGTGACAGTGGATTCTGCTTGCCATATAGAGTCGATCGGGGTAAGATCGAAGATTCGGCTACAGGAAATTCTTATTCAATAAAGTAAGTAATATACTTATACAAACGATTTTATACATTTCCATCATTTATGTGGAGATTATTATAATTTTGATTTTGGTTTCAGGATTCAGTTCAACTCTGAAGAACAGTGGACGAAAGCTCTGAAATTCGTACTGACTAATTTGAAATGGGGCCTTGCTTGGGTTAGCACGCAATTTGTTAAAGATGAAACTGATAATTGATTTAATATGTTGTTTAAAATTAGAAATTATAGTTCTCAGTAGCTGAAAGAACAGTTATGTATATTTGTTTAAAGCAATTGTAAATACAAACAAATTTTTATGGTAATTTAAGAATTTTTCGGTTCCAATGTGATTTGTTTTAATTTGACTTTTTATTCGTTTAAATTAAGTAGTGCCACAATAGTGTGTTTCAGCTATTGAGATTACCTTTTTATGTTGTAAACTTATATTTGATACTGTAAATAAAATTGTTTTATAAACTTGAATTCAAAAAGACGTAATAACTTGAAATACTTCCACGTCTCCGAGCGTAACATTTTTTTCATTGCTACTTGAAAATATTTTCATATTTTTTATTAGTAAATATCGTTTCACCATCTCTTTTATTATATTAAACATTTGCTTTGAGACAATGTAACTCTTTAGAGTAATCATAAAATTATTCAGGATTAAGAGCTTGAATGCCCTTTAATAATAAATAGTTCAAGTGATTTCACAATTTTCATAAATGTAACTCACTGGGACGAATTAACATATCATCCGTGAGTTCTCCGTAAAAGAGAGTTTGTAATGCAACTGCCCTTGCGATAAACTTGCGAAATGAATAATGCATTATCTTAATAATTGTACATAAAGTAAACATTAATTTAATTCATAATTAAGCGAAGCTCGAACTGGTACGTGTATGGTTATCATATTTTCATCTGGAGCAAGACACTCAAATGAAATATTGAATAGCTTCCAATTTGTTTCTTGTTAAAATAATAATTCATGAAACTTTTCACCACAATTCCACAACTGAAATTGATTTTTCAATATTAAATTGATATTTGAAAGATCATCCATTATAAATCATATTTTATTTTTATTCAAACTTTACAGGATCAGATTATCAGTTTTGGAGATATTGTCATTCGAAGTTTGTCTATCGCCAGTCCTGCCAAAAGTTCAACAGAGAAATCGACGAGCATATTTACCACCCTGACCTATATAAGTTAAAGCTGATTTAAAAAATATATATATATATGTATCACTTAAATATATGCTTATGCGTAACGCGTAAGGTAAGACGAACGACAAGCAGAGCTTCAGATAAGACATGAACAAGATAAGACTCTGCTTTACCTTGTGTCTCTAGACGTGACGTTAAAGCAAGATTTTCGCGATGAGAGTTCAAGATCTTGTACAATCTTCGTTCTGGAATTCATCCAAGATGAATTCAACATTTTATAAAATCAAAAACGATCAAATTAATTAAGGTGATTATTTTTCTTTCTTCTTTACTTTATTATAACTGATGGTTTATGAAGTAACCATCTGCAGGTGACAATTCTTTTAATCACATATAGTATAATTGTTAAAAGTGTACAGCCGTCGATGGGAAAGAACCCGTAATTATCGGTAGCCGCTTCAATTGTAAATGCATTACATAAACAAATTCGAACTTCCGCAAAAACAGGAAACTAAATTTTAATGATTTTCAAAACGAAAAGAACAAACTTTTTCCCCAAATTATAAAACTATAAAAAAACTATACTTCAAAGAAAATAAATTTAATAAAACGTAATCTTTCTTTTTGTACTTATTTATTTACTTAAAAAATTTATTCAATTATATCGACCTCAAATCAAAAACTGATGATAATGAATTGCGATTGATTGTATTATTAAAATTTGACAAAAAACTGGAAACGGAAAACTGAATTGAAATTTCTTAATACAAACTATAAAAGACCAAGATGCAATTCACTGAGACTCTTTATGCTTTTTCTTAACCGAGATTAAGTTTCCTAAACGTATTCACTTCTTCTTCTTCTTCTTTCCTTTCTTCGCCTTCTTTGCCTTCTCGCTCTTTTCTGTCGTCGGTTTGTAAGCATTCAGGATATCAGCTTGTTTGACCTGCAGATCCACATGAACAACGTCAGGTTTCTTCCGATATCTTTCAATTGCCGTTGGTACGGAATATTCAATTTCCATGTCCGATGCGGTTGACGATGCGTCATCTTGGTCCCTTTCAATCGTAAACTCAATAGGTTTCGGCACGGGCTCCAATCTCGCCACCTTGCCTTCCTTTTGGACGGGACACATCGTTATATGATATCTTCCCTTTTTCCTCAGCAACTTGAGAGTCGGCGGGATCTCCACGACTTCTTGCTGATTGTCCGTTGGTTCCGGCTGCTTGCGCGCTGCTGCCCTCCTGATGGAAGTTCTGCTCCTCTGCAACGCGAGCTTTCTGGTGCGTTTCTGGCTCTGAGGCGCGGACTTTGGTCGTAACTTCTTTTGCGCCTGAAGGAACTCCGTCTTGGCTTCAAAAATTATGTCCCGGAGCAATCTATTCAGAGTGCCAGGTCGCCAGCCCTGACGAGGTTTCAGGTTGCCGACCTGATCGTTCACGTTCCACTTCCAACCCATCTTGGCGGGCACTCGCAAGCTCCGGTCAACGCAGTTCTGGTGCGCTCGACCGAAACCGGGATAGAAATCGCCGAGGCTGTATACGAACTTCTGCTTAAACTTCTTCATTATGATTCGCGGGTCAACCGGTTCCGGGACGTTTGACTTTTCCGCTTTGCTCTTGCTTGGAGTTTTGCTTTTTTTACCGGCCTTGTTGCTGGCTTTCGATGATTTTGTGTCGTCACTCATCTCAGATGGTTTTTTAGCCTTGTCCGAGGTCGTGAATGATTTCTTCTTTTTTGCTGCTACAGGACTTTTGGGGACCTTGGCATCCTTTAATTCTTTAGCCTGGTGGTCATCTGAAAGTAGGAGAGAAAAAGTTAGACAATCTTTTGTAAAGAAATCAAAAGCAAAGGCGGAAGGTTTTTTTTTAATAGTACTTCGAAAAAAAAAAATAATAATCTTAACTTTCTATTCATAGTAAAATGAATAGATAAATTATTAATTTGTTGAAACCCATTTTTGTATTGAAATAGATAGTTAAAATTTTGAAAAATATATTTTTCATCCGACTCTTATAAAGATAATTAAAAAAACTTGTTGTTTGTTTGATGGATTTATAACCAGCAGTTTTTGGAGAGCTTTTCGTTTTAACAGGCAGTTTGACTGGAGAGTCTGATTGCAAAATTAGGAGCTCCTCGTTTTTTTCGTAATCTGGTTGCAAGCATTCGTACACTCTATCACCAGCCGGGTGTTCCTTAGTCAGCACTTTTATTCCACTACTTTTCTCCTCCACTGGAGAGTCACATGAATCATCATCATCCTTACATCTTCAAAACATAATATCAATTTGTACATTAAAAAATAGATGATGTAAAAATTAGTACGTAATTTCTATTTATTTTTTGTTTGACTTTTTGAATATGTTTTCTCACTCTGAACAAAGACTTTCATTCGAATCCGTGTCTCCTTCAAGATTGCAAAGAAAGTTCCAATCAGTTGAGTCATTCAGATAGTTCTGATAAATCAAGTCACGAAATTCTGGGAAATTAAGTCTCTCAGCGCTTGTCAAATGATGAAAATTGTCTAATGATTTTCCTGGTTTTGGATTCGACAATGTTGCCGACAGTATTTCATTTCCTGAACGAACTAAAAAATTTATACATATTTTGAAATAGAAATTCAATTTTATAAACAAATTTCAAACTCATTTGGATGCAGATTTAATTAGAGAAACAATTTTTAAAATCATTTCTTTTTTTACTTTTCAGAGGCTCCTTCCTTGGGATCGTGTTAGAAAAATGATTCGTCGGACATTCCGCGCACCTGATGTATCTCAATCGGACAGTCATGTAGCCTGAGAAAACGCCATCACGATCTGTTAATTTGTACCTGCCGGATGTGCTGAAAGATGTCGAATGTTCGGCGCATTTGTTGAAAAAGTCTCGCAAACTTTTTCGTTGATCCTCGTCGAACGGTAATTGAATAGAAAAAATTTGTTTGCAGGCGCACACTTCTTCCTGCACTTTGAAGAAGTTGAACTCGAGCTCGGGCGAAATCGGACAACTTGATTTTGGTGATTTCAAATTGAAAGATTGATGAGGCCTGAAGTTCAAGAACCGCCCCGGGCACGCCGCTGATTCTTCTTGCACGAGATTGAACGCCGGGTAATCCAGAAATTGCACTTCTATAATCACCGGACAACTGTCTATTTTTTGCAATTTATCACAGCTGAATTCCACATCTTCTAGTTCAAAGTATAGCATGTAAGTATCGTCGGAATGCGGCGCGGGTTCTACCGGATTAAACATTTTTGATTAATTTCAATTTTGCTCTTTTTTATATTATTTTCTTCTTTTAGGTGAAGATTCTGAAATTGTCAAAAAAACACCAATAAAATTTGTGGCCAAAATTCGAGAAGTTTGCAAAAGGGACTAAAATTTTGAAATGACAGCTGTCAAGTTACGTTGCCACAACAAACAATGTAGACCTTCGAAAAACGAAAAATTTGAAACGTGCCTTTTTAAATCGTCAAATAACTTTTGTTCTTCCTGTCCTTCATGTAATTTTCATAAAAATCTTCTTTGCCCTCTCGGTCACTGTCGCTGACATAAGTCTCCTTTTCCTTTTCCTTCGCGAGACATTTCGCTGTCAACAAGTCGAGCTCGCCAAGTCGCTCAATGAAAAATTCTCTCTTCATGTTTTTGTTTTTGAAAAAGATGGTTTTCGCCTGTACGTGAAACTGATTGACGATGTACTTGCCGAAGCAAGTCAGACGAAAGTCGAAAAAAATGTTGCCAGCTTGATTTTCGCCCGGGTCCAAGAGATTGAAGCAGCCCTTCATGACGAAAGGTTTTGGCCCGGAATTGTCGTCATTTTCGGCCATGATGATTTGATTACAAAAGCAGCCTGACAGGAACACCTCGGTCTCCGCCGTGGGATAAGTGTCGCCGCAACGAAAAACATAAATCTTCAGCGGATTGTGTTGGATTGCCTTGACGAGTTCGCGCGGCTTTTCGGAAAACAAAAAGGACTGGCCCGAGTGAAATTCCAAGGTATCAGTCTGCTTAGCGGCCGGCCTGGGCACGTAATAAAAATCATGCTGCGATATCTGAATAATCGGGAAGTCGATAAACTTGATGCCGATCAGCAACGGTTGATCACCGACGTCCTGAATCGTGTCGGACGTAAGTTTGAGCTTGTCAACCGTTAGCTCGGATAAATATAAATGTTCATCCTCGCCGCCGAAACAAGACATAACGCTGAGGTATACCGATTTTTGTCCCGCCGCAAGATAACCAATTATAATTTTCCCGTCCAAGTTAAAACGTTGGCTTATAACAACTTGTCAATTTTATTTATTAAACACCGAGTATCATTTCGTTTAACGGACACTCGCGCGCGTGATTAGAGGACAAATTCAAGTCGAACGTGAGAACACGTCAAACTTCAGAGGGGATAGAAACACATTTTCCATTTAAATTATCGCGTTTAGTTATTATATCAAGTTAATAACATTTTCGTAAGCGTTTTTCATTTCATCCTCTGCTAGTTAATCGCGTCAAAAACGCTCGGCAATTATCGTCGAGGAAGAGAATGCGATTTTCAAAATGTCCAATTCATTTGAAAGTAATTCGAAAAGTGATTTTTCATGTTTCTCTTTTCAAATTAAAATTGTGTACACGAGAAACTCGAACGTGCGCGTACCTACGTAATTTGCGCAAACAAACTCCGTGTATGGGAAACCCACATGAGAGCTTGTGATAATTTCTCATCAGCGTTTATCTAATCACGTGACTCAGCGGTTTTTGTGCACATAAAATTTGCAACCTCTTATTTTTATCCGGCTATAATGGAGCCATCATTTTAATATCGTCGTTTAACGAGAAGACGCCTCGAACAGCATAATCATCAACATCAGTTATTCGGCAGGGATCATCTCGAGGCATCAAAAAGCTGAGATTAAACTATTCGGTCGCACTTTCTTTGATGGTACAAAAGTTGCGAAAGAGTCAGACGTCGAACTGTTTTCTTTCTCGCATGAATAGACTAGTAGACATTTGACTAGCACGTCAAATTTGACGTGGAGCGATTTGTACCAATGTGGCTCTAACCAGGTTGTATCATAGGGAACTGATTTAATTTTTTGAGCCCAAAAAATTTAATACTTTCGATGTAGGTAACTCTTAGATTTAATTTAAAGGAACAACTTGTAGGTCAATTAACTACTTATTGTTGATTTAAAAATATAAGTATAAATTGATTACCGATTAATAATTTTATGTTATTTTTATTCTTTATTTATACATTATAAAATTGTTGTATCAGCAATTATTTTATATGATTGGTAGATATAATTCAAAACTTGTTCAGACTACATTATACTTCGAGGTCGAGTGTTCAAATCTCGTTGACCATTTTAGCTTTCTAATTTCAAAAGTTTATACTTTATTGCATCAATTCATTATGTAATCTACAACGATATTTATTCAAATAAACAATAATAGATTAAAATTATTATTAACCCTCAACTAACCGCGTGGGTCTGACAGACCCATACCGTTCTTGTGATTGGTGTTTAGTGTTGAGATATTTACCGATAGTCGGTAAAAGTAGGTTTCCATGTGAATGAAAAAAAAAGTTTAGTGTTTACAAACGATTTATCACAAGAAACAGCCATTTTAACTGAGTTTTGAGATTTACTTAAGGTGAAGAAGTCAAACAGGGGTCTGGTAGACCCGGCGCGGTTAAATTAGGT
>JAAMPD010001145.1:0-28988 GCA_025266255.1 Trissolcus basalis | reverse complement strand
GTTCAAAATAAAAAGGTCATTTTTTAAATATAAATAATTTAAATATTTATTTGAGGTCATAAACAATACAAAAAATGAAAAAAAAAAATGAAAAAAAACTAACATTATATTATAATTTCACATTTTTAATTTATTATTATATCTTATGATTATATATTTTATATAATATTTTAATTTTAATTTTTTTTACTTTTCTACCTATTTTACATATATTAAAAAAAATTATCGCAACTGTTCCCGACCTATTTTCTGACTTTTCAGCGGATTTTTTGATGGTTATTCATAGCTGTGGTGTATACCATATATGTAGTCATATATCGGCCATTAATGAAGTCATATATAGGCCATAAAGTAGTCATATGTGGGCCATGTATATAATCATATATTGGCCATATATGAGACATTGTTTTTAACAAAAGTTAGTTGTGTACTCATAATAAAAAAATTATCGCCACTGTTTCCGGCTTTTTAGACAAGCGTTTTTGATATTACGTTTTAAAACCTCAATTACGAAGTCTTAATTCAACACCTTTTTCGAATCTCGAAAGTCTTAATTTAAGACCTTGTTCAAATTTCTAAAATAATAATTTAAGACCTAATTCGAGTCCTAAAAGTCTCAATTTTCAGACATATTTTAATGCTTCTGAATCTTACTATTCTTTACACGTCCTAAAACTCCTGATTATTAAAGACTACTAAGTATTAAAAGTCTCAGTTTGAAAGAGAATTTGACTCCTTTTTCTATTATGATCAAGCTTCTTATTTTTTACCTACGCCCGCTAAGCAGGCTTTGCCCCCTGCACGCTACGCGCGGCAACCCCCTGTTCTTCGGAAAACAAACTGTTTTAATTAAAATATTTTGATTGAATTTGCAATTTTATTTGTATTTCCAGAAGTGTATTCGATATAGATTGAAAATTCGTGCACACAATTAAGTCGATTTCGCAGCCTTGCCAATTTTTCTCAAAGCAGAACTGCTCATGATCTACAAGTGTACGAAATTTCAAGTCGATTCAACTCTCGAGACATTTGCAACAACTAAGTGCAACCGTATCTCATACGCAGTTCTCCTGGTGCAAATTGAAAATTTTTACACACATAAGTCGATTTCGCAGCCTTGCCAATTTTTCTCAGAGCAGTTCTTATCATCATCTACAATGTATAAATTTCAAATCGATTCAACTCTCGAAACATTACCAAAAACTAGTGCAACCGTACCTCAAACGCAGTTCGCCCGGTGCGCATTGAAAATTCGTACACACAATTAAGTCGATTTCGCAGCCTTGCCAATTTTTCTCATAGCAGTTCTGGTCATGACTTACAAGTGGACGGAATTTCAAGTCGATTCAACTCTCGGAACATTTGCAAAAACTAAGTGCAACCGTATCTCATACGCAGTTCTCCTGGTGCAAATTGAAATTCGTACACACAAATGAGTCAATTCCGCAGCCCTGTAAATTTTTTTTCGTAAGCAGAACTGATCATAACCTACAAGTGTTCAAGATTTCAAGTAGATTCAACTCTGGGAACATATCTAAAAATTAATTGCACCCGTACCTCAGACGCAGTTCGCCTGGTGCGCTTTGAAAAATTTCAAACACAATTGAATTGATTTAGCAGCCTTGCCAATTTTTCTCGAAGCAGAACTGATCATTACCTACAAGTGTACGAAATTTTAAGTCAATTTAACTCTTGGAACATACCAGAAATTAAGTACAACCTTACCTCAAACGCAGTTCGCCCGGTGCGCTAATTAAAATGAGAGATAAATTTGTATTTTAGTTTCAAAAAATTAAAGAATTCGGTTTCGCAAAGACCGCGAACGTCGCACTGTACTGTGTGATAATTTCAATATATATAATCTGTTTTCTCCGTGTAAGGAAAATATGAATAGATATAACTATAGTTGACAGGAGATTGATTAATTAAAGAAAGATTTCTTATATTTTTTATTTGCAGACTCGGAATACAAGAAGTTTGCAGTTTATACATGTGATTTGAATATTATAGTCTAGATTATTTTAGTTCATTTCATACCTAGCTTAAGCCTATAGTCTTGAAAAATGTATAAGGAATCGGGTGATTTATAAAATTCGTGAATTTAGTGGATCATCAATGCGACCCGCAATTAGAGTAACAGAAGTATAAGTGTCGATTATGAAATATATGAACGGTTGCTCTACGGTAAAGTGTGCTGGCCTACCTTTGTTCACTAACGGATCTAAAGAATACAAATTATATAAAAATTTAATTTTAACTAACGGTTATAAGATTTTTTTATTTAATTTTTTTTTTCAAATTTCACCTACCTGAATATAAATATCTGTATGCATCTCGTCTAGATGAATTATTGTCTGACACAATAATTGGGTATTGCACAAGACTCAAATCAGTCATTTGTTTGTTGTTGGTGATATTTACTATTATTTTTTGCTGAACATCTCGAGCGTACACACCAAGGTCAGATGTCATTTGAGACAAATCTGATAAACGGGGTTCGAACACATCTTTGATACCTAACTAAAATGAAATAAAATTGAATAAATTTGCAAATATACAAAATTAAGTATTATATATATTGTTATCCATTTTGATATTTTTATAATTGTTATGTGATAAAGATGATATTTATTGTTCATCAATACATTTTTTAACAAATATTTGAACTTCACTTACTTTTTGTAAATATGGTGTTAGGGTAACAAATCCTTCCAACGAAAATGAAGGGATAGTAACTTTAACCCAAGTTGATTGTAAATGTTTTCTTAACAGTCTTAATGATTTTTTGCTTAAATGCTTCACCAGCTGATGGGTATCGCTTTTGTCAGTTGGTAGAAATATAATGATGTTATATCGTGGATCCTGTTTTCATTAAATTATTAGTTTATCTTATTTATCTTGTTAAACATTCAATTTTGTCACTGTTATTTGTAGTTTAGTTTACGAAATATTTTAAAACTAACGTCTAAAGGAAACTCCAGCACAGCAGCTTTCAGAAAAGGAAAGTACGCATATGGGAGTATTGTAGAGTAAGTAGCAGCAGGAACAGTAGCAACCTCGTGCTTATTAAATACAAAAGGTATCTCATCCTTGGAGTTGACATTAGTAGATTGATACTGATAATCTTTATTCGAATCGTGCATCCAAAAACCGTCATCTAAAAAAAGTTTATATTCTAGTTCAGAGACATAAATTTTTTCAAACTAATAAAACTATAACATTTTCAAATATTTTCTCTTACTTGAATCGAAAATTTGTTGGCATCCCTTCAAGCTGCCAACATTATTTTTCTTTTCTCGTAAGGGAAAATATCTATTATTTATTTGAAATTTTTTTATTATTTCGCAATATCGAGTTTACACTATTGTCAGTGTAAATTGTGACAAAGTAAAAAGCAAAATATTATCTTGTAAAGAAAGAGCATTTAAAAATATTCATTGTTAACATTTGGTCATTAGTAAAGTGTTCTCAGATCCATTAGACACATACGTTTAGATAAGCATGATTCTTAAATATATGTAGTTAAAGATTTTATGATACTGTGAATGTTCTATTTTGTTTTGTTTTCAAAGATCTACCATAAGGGCGGTTGAAAAATTCGTTTGCACTTCTCTTCTGACGGTCAGTGAAAGTCATTGTGTTGCTTGCTGAAACCATGGTTGGGATTCCAGTTGTTGGGATTTCAGTTGTTGTTGCTATAACAAGAAAAAAGCTCAATCATTTTTATGTTATTATATAATATATTATTATGTATCATAAAAATTATATAAAAATTTTATAATATAAATATAATTCAATTAGAAAAAAACTTTTTAGTTGAATAAAACTTTAACCATAATAGCACATTTTTACGAGTGAAGTTACAATAATAACAAAAAATTTGGTGGATCAAATCTTTAAAATGTATTTTCAATGAAAATAAAAAAATTTCCAACTTGTTGACAGAGTGATCATCTCCACTGGTCTTGTCTCATTGTTGGAAGTCATATCCGGAACTGTTGTAGTCGTCTCCATTATTTGTGTTCCCATAATTGTTTTCTTCGAAAGACTTACTGTAGATGTTTCCATCGATTGTGATCCAGGAATTATTGTTACCGATTGACTTGATGCAGAAGTTTTCATCAGTGGTGTTCCAATAATTGTAGTCATTGACTGATTGTATGCAGGCGTTTTCGAAGGTTGTGTTTCAATACTAGTGGTCATAGATTGATTTGATGCAGAAGTTTGTTGTGTTCCGAAAACTGTCATAATCTGACTGATTGGAGTGGTTGTAACAAGTCGGTCATTGGTTTGCATAGTATTGGAAGAACTATCGATTGTGTTAAGTGACGTATCAGCTATCATTGCTATTGAATTGCCTGATTGTGTGGTCGATTGCAAACTCTCTACCACACCGTTTACAGCAGTGGTCGTGACATCTGACGAGGTAACAAGGGTGGTATCTGCAGTATCTGTTGTACCTGTTGTATTACTCTGACTTGCAGTTGTAGAGGAATTATCCAAAAAAATTGAATCCATAAAATTTCAAGACCTCTTGGTAGCTTTGTCTTAAATTTATGTCGTTTTTATTTAATGTGAGACCGCCAAGGAAACCGTCTGAATTTAAATAGCTCTAAAACAATAACAAACAAATGTTACATCTAAATATTACATCTAAATTTTATAATAAAAAATTCATACGTTATTGTTATGTTTGAGGAAACTTATGATAAGATTGTATTCAACTTGTTGTTACAAATTAATTTCAATATAAATATAATCGAATAAATGAATGTGAAAAAGTTTCTCTAATTATTCATATAAATTTATAATGTTTTTTTTTATTAAAAATAATTGTTTATTTTTGTAATTTTGTTTGTTTTGCATTTTTTTACTTACTCTTAATCTTCGGTGAATGTCTCTCATTCCAATTCGGGTAATTTGATCATGTTGTGGTAAATTTAAAGTGTGTCCTATTTGATGTTTACCTTTGCCTGTGCTTCCTTCATACAAAGCCAATAATACAAACCCTGCACCCGTTGGAGAAAATGCTATGTTACCGTGATGGTCAAAATGTTGTAAAACGAGCAAACCAAGTTCATTGATAACGTCCGTCATGATATCTATGGGAGACTGTGTGTGCATCTTGTGCCAATAATTGTGCGAGTCCGAGTTCCAATCTGCATTAGCAGCCATCAGCACTTAATCAAAAATAAAAATAAAACGATTTTTAAATGTTTCAATATTAAATTTTTGCTATCTATTGTTTAAATTTCGATTAAGAAAGCTTTCAAAAAATGTATGGATTTAAATCTATTTATTAAGATAACAAATCAAGTTTGATTTCAATTATTTTGTATTTTAGTCAAAGTTTTATATTTGCCATGAAAAATTAGAAAAGTTATAAGATTATTTAAAACATAGAAAAATTCAACAGTTTTTAATAATTGAAATATTAAATATGTATAGTAAGGATACATACATAGAGAAAAAAAGAGCCACCGTGAAAGCATTTCAGATATAAGCAATTGTTTGGATCACTTGTTGTTATATTAATTTTCTCACTATATCAAACACTTAACAATCACAATTTTTCATTTAAACTATGGACTATAGTGCAAACAATAAACTGCTAGAGTACGAAAGGAGACTGTCTTTCCAGTAATTTTCTATCATTGTGGAATGAATGATTGCGTGAGAATCTCATCTGTTTTTAGTGGGGTAACGGAAAAGAAGGTCAATAAATTGCTAATCGAGCTCTTTCAGGTGTAACAGTCTTGTATAATATTCGTTTATGAACGTTTTAAATTAAACTTGAAATAAAATTGTAATACAAATTCATATTTACACTAAAAAGAGAATAAAGAAATTCGGGAAACGGCGGGTATTATGGATCAGCGGCTATTGTGGGCCAACCAAATGATTAAAAATTGATGAAATTAATGAGAATATTTGATTTTCATTAAATTCTATAAGCAAAAACGTACGATTTAAAACGTTTATTCCTCAGGTGAAAATTTGTATATTAAATTAATTGGAAGGTGTAGTTTTTACCTATTGAAGTTATAAAATTTTTGACCATAAAAAAGTTTGTCTAATTGTGTTATTTGTTTACTTGAACGTAACAAAATATTTTTCCCCAATAGTTTATTGAATTTAATAAATGATGAAATTTTAATAAAATAAATTAATATGAAAGGGTTTTATCGATATGAATAAAAAAAGAACTCCGTCGGGTATTGTGGGCTATTTGTTAAAAAAAAACTTGGTAGTTCCAATATGTAATATTTAGAACATTTTTTAAATAATTATTACTAGGATTTGTTATTTTTATCATTAAATAAAGTATTTCCAATTGTTTGATCGCATTTATACTGGCCCGCGTATTTTGGGCCATTTGTACTTTTTTTCAATCAATAATTTTTGTTGGATATTTTATTTTTTAATCAAATGCATGGATGGATTAGAAAAGAAAAAAGATTTAATAAACATTTTCACATTTTAGTTTTGATTAATCATAAATGTGATTAAAGATATTTGATAATCAAATTAGGTGGCCCATAATACCCAATTCTCCCCTACGTAATAAAATAATTGTTTATTTTCATTATAGAGAAAAGCATAGCACCAAAGCAGATAAAGACATTTTTGAATCATATTTTCATTTTGTAATGAATTTGAAAGCAAACTTTTGAAGGATAATGTTTGTTTCTTCTTAAAATACATTTTTATGTCTTAAAAATTATTTAAAAAAAAACAAGTTTTCATAATTATAACATGGGTTATATGTTTAAAACCCAACGAATTTTTCGTCATTTTTTTCTATTCGGTCAAGTATTTTTACAAGCTTCGGTAATAACTTTAACAGCAGCTAAAGCTTCTTTTGCAGTAGGAATGATGTATCTCGCAGGTAAAACGAATCCGTTTCTGCCTCTATCACGAAGTTCAATAGTATAGGTGTATTTTATCTTAAGCATCGCTTTTGCCCAGTCATCTGCCCCTCCTGACGCTGCGTACAACGTCGTTGCACTATTTCCGACTGTATAAACACTATTTTCTCCTCCAGCGATTTTCATCGCGTTAGCTACCATATGTCCAACTCGGTCTAGGTCTGCATAATCTGGAGGTACACGTCGGTCGTATCCCCAAGGATACAGTATATATTGTCCATAACTGTGAAATGTTAAATAAGCCTGAAAAAAGATGTATACTTTTTGTATTACGATTTCTTCATCACTTACAATGTTTGTAACATATTTCTAATAATCTGTTATAGAACATTTTGTAAATTCAAAATTGAAATAAAATATATATTTACAATATAAATTAGGATTACCTTAAAATTGGAAGCGCTGACTTCGAAAAAGTTTTTAATAGATCTCGTTTCTGGTTCAGAGAAAGGACCAGCGCCTGCAAAAATTTCTCGACACGGTTGTTTACTAGTGCCAAGTCCTCCCCATTTGTAACCGAAGTTTCGATTTAGATCAATTCCAATACAAACACCGCCTTTCTCAGGATTGCCTCTATTTTTTCTCCACAGTCGATCTCCACGGAAAGTGTATTCGTATCTAACAATATATGGCTGCACTTATTATGCATTATTTATGACTTTATTCATACAATTAGCGTTATACCAAGTTGATAAGATATTAATAAAATTTGATATAATAAAGATTATAATACCCGTCAGGATTGACAACAGGCAGAATATAATATTCGGCTTCGAGAGTGTCTGCATTTTCAACAAGGTGATTAATTATATAAGTCACAGAAGCTGGAGAAATCCATTCTCGAGCATGAATCCCTCCATCTATCCAGATTGCAGGTTGATTCGGGATTCCTCTACTGATCCGTAAAACCTACAAAATAAAATTACTATATTCTGATAATTCACTCTATTTATTAGTGGATTATTATGGATTTTTTGGAATAAGTTTGAATTTTTATTTTACTTTGAGAGCTCGACCCTCGATTGATTTTCCTATTGTCATAACAGAACAGAAATTTGGAAAAGTCTCAGCAAGGTAATCCAAGAAACCGTGTATATCATCGAGTCGATGATAACTCGACCATTCCATTCTATGTCCTGTAAATAAGAGAAATCATTTCTTTAACTCGAAACATTTTTTTTATATAATTTATTATGAGAATACCCCACTCAAAAAATATAATTCTTCAATTTTTTCTATCAGAAATAAATAAGTACATTGAAAAAAATTGATAAATTATCAATTTTTATTCAAAGTCTATGAAAAATTTTTATGCAAGTATAATCCTTTCAAGGATTCTTTTAGATCCTAACTGACTACAAAAATGAAGAATTCATCTAGTGAAGGTTATAAAAAACACTTAATTTCACGAAACTTTGAAAAGTTGTGTTACAAATTTATGAAACCTATGAGTGGTAGATTCTGTATAAAAGTCGTCTTTTCGAACAATGGTTATCCATTATATGACAAGCAATTAGCATTGAAAATTTGTTAAAGAAAATAATTTACAAAGAGCAACCTTTATTACAATTTAACAACCTTTAACTATTATAAGTTAACAACCTTTAACTATTATAAGTTAACAACCTTTAACTATTATAAGTTAACAACCTTTAATTATTATTTAGATGATTTGTTGAAATTGAACATTTTTATTATCATTAATTTTTTTTATCAAATTATAAATATTAATCAAAAGCAGTTGGGGGAACACGTAAACTTTTAGTCACAGTTAAGAATCGACGATTCACGTCGACCATAAAAACAATTATCTAAAATAACAATAAAATAACAATAATTTTGTTGAATTTTTTTAATTAATTCAAACAGATGCAAAAACACACTTTTCATGAAGCTCACCCCGTCGTAGCCAATAATTCTCTGCATATTGAATTTCATAATTCACGAGTGAAAAATAATATTTTCTCTTCTTTCCATTTATACGTGAATTCCAAATTATAAAACGAGCTAAAATAATTCCAATATATACCGAAATAAAAGTACCAATTATAAGATATTATGGTGGTGCTTTTTAAAGACGTGTAGCAAATTATTATAGGTAATATTTTTTCAATTTCAAAATATAATAATTGCATGTAAAATAATCAATATTGAAGTTACCAAACATAATTTTTTTAAATAGAATACATTTTGTTGAACTTGTTGATTATATAGAAACTTAGAGTACCATTTCGTCCTTCAAGTTCTTCTATTTCCTGAGCCGTTGGCGTTGGATTTTCTTGATTTATGGCTTGTTGCAAATCAGGGATGATGATGTCATAATTTACTTGTCTATCACGCAAAAATCGAGCTACTCTTGGGATCGACGATGGCTTCACCATAACGTCAACTACCGAAGTGTTTCCTGACCACATTGAGATATCTAAAAAAATCATAATAAACCAATAGACTTCGTGTTTATCAATTAATTTTCGACAATGATGTGTATAGTTTTAATTCTTTGAATTATGAATTCACAAAATAAAAATTAAAAATCAGGGAAGCATAAAATAAAATTTTAGTTTCCTCATGTTATTACGTTTTGAAAACAAAAAGTAAGAAATATATCATGGTAGATTAGAATCACATAAAAAATCATTTCATGAATATGCATAAGTTTTTTTTATTTTAGTGCTGAAACTAAACTTGCAGGTTTCTTTGACCGTGAAAAAGATCAAGGACAGAACTCGTTTCACATATCAAATATAGATTAATCTAAAAGATGACTTAATTTTAACTTTGTTTTAAAATTTATTGTTAAATGTTTAAACTTTTACCATCATACAAAATATGTCAATAAATCAACAGAACAATTAATAATGAAAAATAAAATGGTACAAAATATTTAAAAAATGTTTGAGATATAATATCAAAAATTTGTACCTCCAGTTTCCTGTAAATACGAAACGTAATCACTTTTGTCATCATTGGCTTCAACTCTCCAAACTTGTGCTCCTTCATAAGTAATCTGCTCTTCAGGAATTTCAACAGCTTTGATAACAATTGCTTCGAGTGAATCTGGTTCAGATGTTATTGGAATATCCAATTCTTGATTATACTGATTGCGTTTCTGACGATTAACATCAAAGGCAAAAACCAAGTTGATAACTAATAAAACAAATAAGGCGCTTGATTTTGCACACCAACTGCGACGCGGTGTTGACGCGAACCAAATGAAGCCCATCTTTTGCGACTGACCTCGCAATAGAACTTGTCTTCTCTTTTATAATATTCACCTGGCGAATAATCAGACGTAACGGAACCTCACAAACTTGACTTACTAATGGGAGTGATACGTGCCATCGCCAAGCTACTAAAATCTCTTTTGCTTCAATAATTTATATCGCATCCATTTGCAATTTACACATTTCTTTCATTTAAAATAAGTCGAGGTGCTTGAACTGTTGTTGCTTAACTGTTAAGACTTTTCAAGATGAGACTTTAAAACTAGAACGTTTACATTTTTATGTGTTCTTTTTTCAGAATAAATACAAAAATTACATGATATTGAACATATTTATGCCCACTGATGTTATCAAGTTAAAGTGGAATTCGAATGTCAAAGTGATCGAAGAACGCAGGTGTTCAAAAACAATAAAATTAGCTATAGCGCATATGGCGTATATATATGTAGCGTTACATTCGCACGGGTAACGGAACTTCTTGCCACATTACCGAAATCCGACTCAGAAAATAATCCGCTAATACAAGTAATGATAAAGTAAACTAAAGTATATCAAACTCTATATAACATTGGTCCTGTATACGGAATCTGACCAGCAGAAAATCAGGTAAGGATTGTATATTCAAATTATGCAATCAAAAAAATAAAACAAAAGAAATTATACTGAACTGGAATTGACGATTTATTAAACTAAGTCATAAAAATGAAATAACATAAAGTAAAAAACTAAAGATATCAAGAAATGGAATGCCGGTTTGTCTCATGAACAGGAATCGAGTGAAAAATTCAAATAAATTATTTAAAACTAAACACAGAATGAAATATGAAAAATTACGTGAATACAATAAAAATTAGGCTCTCTTAATGGTTCATCATAATTCTACATAATTGATTGAAAATCTTGTAACTCAGTAGCAAATCATAATCAAAATAATTGAACAAAACGATGTTCCGGTGCAAGCACCTGTCCAGATAACGATATCGGATACAGATCTAAATTTGAAATTTACATTCTAAAGATGTGTCCATAAACGTCAAAATTTTACATTTACAATGTTTACTTTACTCTGAACTATAATTATATCGAATTCAAAAAGTCAAATCATTAAAAATCAAAAACTAAACTATGAAAACTACAAAATATGGTTTTCTGCCAGTGCTTGCGTGCAGGCTGGTGATTTAGCAAGTTGTATCGTTATTATTTTCCATGGTTCTAAATTGTTACTCTATTGGAGCTAAATTACAAAAATATAAAAACTAATTAGAACGACTTACAAAATATGCGCTATTAAAAGACAAAATATGACCCTGGATCTCGAGCTCGTCAAGCAAAGTCGCACTTGTTCTTCAAACACCGAAAATTGAATCGGAAAAGGTCAAATCTCGAAGAACTTCCACTAGCAAGACGAATGAACAGTTCAGAGCCAGGATTTAGCACCAGTTAAAGACCGGATACGACATGAATATGATTAAAAACGGAATCTTCGAATTTTTAGCTGCAGGCTAGCATCGAAATCCAAGTCGTCTCGCTCTCCCTCCTTCTCGCTCTGTTATTCCCAATCGCTACATTCAAGCCAGTATTACGGTGGCAAGTTTGAATTGTCACTTGCTCCTGTCAAATCCTGTTGATGAGCAACATCAACAGGATTTGACGATTGTCAATGACGATTAGGCCCTCACGGAAAAATGACATATATTTAAAATATCTAACTTTTTGCCGCTAAAAATATATTTTATATGTATTTTGACATATATTTAACCGTATATTTTCACTTAAAATGTATGAAAAATATATTTTCAATTATATTCTTGAATATAAAATAAATATATGTTCCACAGAATTTTCGTTATCAATTTTAAAAATATATATTACATATATAACTTTTTGCCGAAAATATATTTACTATATTTCGACATATATTTTCGTGTATATGTTGATATATATTATTTTCAATGAGGGCTGGTTTAAAATACTGTTAGTATAACAAAAAAAACTGAACAAAAGTTTTTTTTAACCGTCCTAACATAAATTCACCTCATCAGTGTAATATTTCAAAATTTGAATCTTGATTGAAATGAAAATCGAATTTTTACTGAAACGCATAACAGTAGATCAAGAAATTACAATTTCGGTGAGATTAAAAAAACGTCCATTTTCATAACGCAGGGTCGATAATTTACTGCACTGGAGATCAGGGGCAACTGTTTTAAGTTTCCGAGATAAAAGAAATTGCGTTCGCGTAGTCGGATGTCAATCGTCCTGCTTTCACCATCCATTGCAATTTTCATTCGTATTTCGCCCAGCGGATCCTTATTACTCCGACGATCTTGAAAGACGTCGTAACTACTGCCAAGTGCTATTTTACGTCTGGTGCACGTTGTGGCGAATTCGTCTTATTGTTCCTCTCCCGACTTCACATTTGTTTCAATTTATATCGCATGTGCAGATTATAATTCGTCGATATTCCATGTTTCGCTCTTTATTAATAAAAAAATCAAAATTTTACGTTACTCTAATACTTTCAAAATCGAACATTAATTTCAATTGATATACTACGTTATTATAACATAACATCTTACGTTACAATTACGTGAAATTTGACGTTATTAGAACAGGAAATTTAACGTTAACATTAGGTAAAATGATACATTAGTGTTATATACTATTGTGTATTTATTGATATATTTCCTAAAGTTTTAACGTTACTATTACGAGAACATCAAACGATATTATTCTTTTTGCATAAAATTTCATAGAATTTTACATCTTTTCAATGTAATATCTTATTATAATTTAACGTTACTATTAGATAAAATTTTGCTTCTACATCACCAAAACTATCACGTTACTATTACCTAAAATCTTACGTTACTTTAATGTACAGTTTGCTAAATTCGAACAAAAGCCGAAATTTGTCATTTCATTAACAAGCTCTCATACAAACTCATTACGAAACAAAAAAACATTTCAAAAAGCGTGCGATAAAATTTCGAAAGTTATAATTCCAAATTTCGCATGAATTCTGCATGAACGGGCATGAATATAATTGACTTTCACTAATATTGCATTCAGAATGACCCGGATGATTTCAATGCGATCTCTCGGGGTGGATCTTCTTCGGGGGTGGACATTGATTACACAGTGGAAATTGTTCTCGCGCAATTTATGCCGCGCATACGACAATAGACCGTCACTCATTTCATATCGCGTCCAATTTGTTGCCGCGTGTCGGCCGCATCAAACGTGGTTCAATTTCTGGACGGCGGACACGCGCGCTTATACATGCGGCGCTATAATTTAACAGCTGATAGGACTGATTCGATTCTATCACGCTAATTAGTACGTGCAACCAGTAAGGCAAACCTAGATGCGATTGTCTTGAAATTAAATCTTTTCCCCCCACCACCTCCATTGAATTTTAAACGGCTTCTACTGCGAACTTGAAAAAAAAAATTGTCAGAGGTATCAAATTCATAGCTCAGAATAAATGTTTAAAACTTGGAGAGTCTTCCTCTAGTTTTTTTATTTTCAGTTATACTTATAATTTTTCTTGTTAACTTTAGTTTTACTTTGGTATTCAAAATTAAGTTTGAAAAGGGGATTATTTTGCGGAAGATCGTTGGGTTGCAGCGGCAGTTGATACATCCGAATGGTGTGTTCAAAGACATCAATGTAGCGTGGCATAAATAGTACACAAATAATGAACAAAGGGATAAATGAAATTCAAAGAAAATATACCTCGAGAGCTTAACGGAAGTAGAGATATAGAACATCGATTGGTTTCCAAATCGGCGAGCGATAAGCGAACAGGTATCTGGCACATGATGAGCTCAAAGGAGACGAACACAGTGGTGCATTTCGGTGTGTGCCTCGCAGTATAGGACTATGAATAATGAGATCGTTCAATAGAGACAAGCATCGGATTTAAACCGAGGTCTCCGCGATGGTCGTCCAGCTCAGACGTAATGTGCATTTCGGATTACGAGAGCGCGTTCGTCTGTGTCGAGCTCTGCAACAGTCCTGAATATTTTGGCTCACTTTTATTATCTCCTTGGAAGACATTATTTTTTTCAACCACCTAAAACTTGTCTCCTAAAAACGGATGTAACAAAATTTTATTTATGATTTGTAACCGCCAGATGGCAGGTACAAAAACTGTTCCCATGAAAATTTGGGCGCAAAAAGTGTGTTCACGTTAGAAAAAAAATAATAGTGGCCCAACTAAATGGTCGGTTCGGTGAAACATGTTAAACAATGTTCAGAATTGTTTGCGGGCAAATTACAGCACGAATCCGTTGAGCTATTTTCAAACATAACAACGCATTGGTCGTTGCAATTAGTCAATTACGCGGCGCCCGGTATGAATTAAAATGTTCGTCAATGGGAGCCCTGAAACTTTCTATTTTAAAAACAAACAAACAAACTGGCGGAATGAAAAATAGATAATCTGTATTTGCAGTTGGTTGTTCCATGCGATCGTTATGTTGGATGTCAACATACATGATTACCAACATTCAGCTTTCCATGATTGTACTCCATCACGAATATAATGTCGTTGACTTTAACTGCCTTCGAGAACCGACAGATTTCCCTAACTTGCATGACTGACGATGAAGCGTGCACGTGCCGTTTCCGCTCTCGTTTCATTCTACGGCCCTTCGCACGCCGATGATGTTTAGTCCCGACATTTCCGCCGATAGATTGCCATTGAATCGTTCAACCAAAAATCTTTCGGACCATTATCGCGACATGAGAAAATGTGACGAACAACATGATTGATGATTTTCCATGGACGAAGTCAAATCACGTGATTAACATTTTATAATAATAATAATAAAAACCAACTACTTGGTGATAAATTTGGTATTATTAAAGTAAAATTATTTATTTTTAAAATACATAATTAATGTGATTTCATAATAAAATATATAATACGTTTCGACACTAAAATAATTTGAATAATAAAATAAATAATCGATTGCATTAAATACTTAGTACTAATTTTGACGTACATGATACATAATGTAATTTTAATTTTAAATTTAAAAATTGATTGGACGAATTGATTTGATTGTCACTAAGGATCAAACAATCAAACCCAAAATAATAGTTTGAACCTCTTACCTGATTTTAATTGATTGATGTCATCAATTTAATTAGATTATCAATTGAATGCGTCTTAGCATGTTCGTTGTCAAATATCCTCAATGTTACTTTTGCGAATTCCCAACATTTTGTACTTTTTACATATTCAACCATATCCCACACGGACAAAAATATATTTTAAAAATATATTTTACACATATTTTTATATTTAAAATATATTCGTTTATATATAATATACGTGATTTATAAATCGTCAATAAAGCGGCAAAAAGTTGTATAAATTTAATATAAAATAATTATAAATTTTATCGAAAACATATATTTTACTTTACATGAAAAATATAAATTCCGCATATATTTTAACATATATTTTTGTTCGTGTGGGATGTGCACCTTCTATTAATAATCACTGAAATAATCAAAACGATTAAAATTGAAATAATAATAATTTTTTTTGCATTGTTCAAATGAACCGTATCAAAAGCTTGTAATGAAATAAAACCGAGCATTTCTCTTTTCTGTAATTTACGAATAAAAAAAATCTGTACAAAAATTAAATCATACCGCTCGCAACGAACTTTTGTTTCCTTTTTGCAGACAAAAAATTTTTTTTGAATGGGCCATTCGACTGAACAATATTTGATCGCGCGAATGATACAGTAACGTGTCTGTGGTTGCACATGTACATACGAAAAAAAATTGTTCCATTAGTCTATGAGTTCATAGAAAAAAATATTGGAAGTTAACTGTAAGACGGATTTTTAAAGTTGTTGTCAAACTGACAAACTATTAAATTTTACAAAGGTAAAAAAAAGTAACACGAATTGACTTTTGGGGAGCGCGTGAACGCGAGACAAAAAACAGTAAATGTGCCTTCAATTCTCTGTCCACCCCTTCTTGTTTGCACTTTAATCCGCCTTTCATTTTCTATGTTTATAGTTTGTCACCGACACGAGTCAGTACAAAAAAATATGTCATAAGCGAAAAAGTGTGTTTTATAACGAATGCACGTTTTTTTATTTTATTTTCTTTTTATGTCGCTACTTTGTTAAATATTGATCGAAACAGTCAAAGTGAGATTGTTGCTGTTTTTTGTTCAAAGATTTGAATCAACTTTAGACTCCCGTCAAAAAATATAACTTTTGACATTACTGCGAGTTATTTGTAACTTTTTTCCTTCCCCTTGATTTTGTTTAACAAACTTGTCCAATTTTCAATAAAGAGTGGAAAGTCTTTTTTCTTTTTTTTTTTTATTTTCGTGTCAATCAATCCCAAACAAATATTTCGCTGGAGATTTTCGTAACTAGAAATGTTAAAAGTCTGAAAGTGTGGCCAGTGTCGGTATGAAAATTTTTCCCAGTGCAATTTCAAAGGAGTTATTTATCGCGCGAAAAAGTTTTCTTTTATTCAAAATCGATCATGAAGTTCACATTGAACAATGCTCGATGGTATAGGCCCGGAAACGACGAGGCAAACTTTTCGGACAGGGCCATTAGTGAGCCGAGAGTTTCTGCGAGTCAGATCAACCGGCAAAAACTCTTCTTAGGCTGAGATAAAAGCGCCAACAAGCATGTGTAATAGTGCAGACAAGATGGATCCCAAAATCTGAAACAGCTTTTGTCGACGGTTCCTTCTCCAGACAAAATTTTCATAGTCTCACCAAAAGGTGCAATCGGCGAATCCTTTGAAAATGATGGAAATAAAAAATTGAAGAAAACAGTGAGTTCAATTTTTACCATTTTATTATTACGAACAACTTTCTCTTACAAAATTGATGAAAAATGCATTGAAAGTCACACTACAAATGATAAACAAAGTATCAAATAGCAATGTTAAAACGATAATTATTTGCAAAAAATTCCAAAACTATCAATAACTCTCGAATCGTTTCGAGTTACACAATTTTATTGTAATTGATGAGACGAGTTGATTTTATTTCCACGAACAAAAAAAATATAATAAAAAACGACATACAAACACACTTACACACTCGAGATATAATTTAAATTCTTTTAGCCTCACAATTTTTGCATCGCTTTGTAGAGTCCTAAACATGGCGCGTACGTTTATACTTTTTTTTTACTATTTCGTCTCAATGCAAAATACTCTCGGATGAATTAGCGCGTTTTTAACGAACGCGAGGGGTGTTTGACAAGATCAACGCAATGATGCATTTTAGTTCGGTTATTAAAATAGAAGAGTGAAACGGATAAAACTTATGAAAAGGCAGTCGCTTATAAGCAGTCGCGGTGGCGAGCTCGTTAGATTAATTGCAATACAGCGACGCTTACTTTTTAACCACTTCATTTTAATTTTGTATAATCTCCAGAACACGATACCTAACGAGCAGATCGAGCTTGATGTGCTGGGATTCATAGTGCCACTTGTACGCTGCACCCACAGTACATATTTCGAATCACGAAACTCACTTATGTATATATAAACTCACAAAAAAAAATTCCAAGAAAAAAAACCATTAAACTAACGAACGGGACGATTTTTATAATCAGATTTTAAAGCTTAAAGCACTATTCAAATTTGCCCCTCGTGACTTTAAAGCACCATCGAAATAATCGTCTCATTATAACTATTTTTTTTTTTTTGATATAATATACATATTTTGTTAATCGTAAAATTATAAACTATAAATAAACGTTTAAATTACGGTAAAAAAAATGATCGCCAAGATCTGGCGAGGAACAAAAGGCGAGTTTTTTGCGACGAAAGAAATAAACTTGGCGGCGTAATAGCGAAGTACTGAGTGGTATTTGAATGCGAAAGGTGAATGACTCTTCATTGTGAAAAATCTTGTATGAGCTTTCGGATCTTTTATCCAAAGGCGATAGGCAAAAAACGAAAGGATCATCCCACGAAAGGCGAATCGGCAGTAAATCGAGCCGCTATTCATCAGCGCTAACGGCTTTTATTCCCGCATTTGACCTACGCGCAAGCTTTGGGCTGTTTATCTCTCCGGTTCCTTTTATTTAGTGGTACTAGGGTCGCGGTGATTTACATAAAGAGCTTTCCCGCGGTAAACTTCTTTTTCGAGTCGAAGATGGCAGCACTCCCGCTCGCTTGTTTGCCGAACAAAAATTGAGAACGAATTGTCTTGAAATATTGGACGCGGGTAATGCGACGTTGCGGTGGGTTCGAAAAGTGGTTGCAAAGCACGTGAAAAGGTCGCAAAGAACTTTCTGGCAACAAGATTGCAGTCGGAAAATGAAGAGTTAATACAATGTTGAATCTACTGTATACAACGAAAAGAAAAAAAAACAGGAATGAAGATGCGTCTTCTGTGATTGAAATGTTCACATTTTTTCTTTTTATTTATCAAAAAACGAATAAATAGCATTTTGGCTGTATCGCAACTTACAGAATTGAATCCGCAAATTCGAATGCGGGCATTGCTTTTCGAGACGCTCGAAGTAAAGGAAGCAGGCTCTTTTTCCGCGAGTTTAACCGCCTCCGGCAGAAATTCACTCCGGGGGAATGAATGAGAGTGTCAGAAGCATTACTGCATAAATATGACTTATGGCTGCGGGAGCTGGCAATGTCGTACGAGAGGACTTTCGATTTCGTCGCGCGGTACATCCTGCGAAATTCGCGCGCCAAGGCGCCGGTGGTGCTTTGTTAGGTAATTCTTCCATGCGGGGCAACATATTCGATTCCATTCATACGTGTACATCTATAATCTCTTAGTTGACGGAAATACATTTCACGTTTGCCAAGAAACGTCCCGGCTTTTTCGTTTCCCCGGTGTAATTGTCGAGACCCGGTTCGAAAATTCGGAATTAAATGCACGTTCCAAAACGTTCTCACTTGAGTTTAAAAGTTACGAAAATAGTGAAAGAATAAAAAAGAAAAAAAAAAAAAAAAAAAAAAAAACGAAAACGTACTCAAAGACGTATAACCTCTAGGCCACCGGAGTTACCATCGGTCGGTAACTTCTTTTTTTCTGCGAGTCGCAGATCTTTGGTCATTTGGAATCACAGGGGTCTCCCCTCGCTTAACCTAAAAGTGCACTTAACTATTCTCGTCCTTCACGAGAACCACGCACGCATCGCTCGGCTGGCCGACACTTTGGTACAGAGCTGAATTCCTTGCGTCCAACCTCCTGTGCTCGTCTTTCGTCAGGACAGTCATGATAAGCCCTGCCAGCAGGGCTATATTGATCGCCAAGTGAACACTGAGATCGCCGTAAGTCTGCAGCAGGGTGTCCATGAGCAAAACCAATAGTATTCCGTAGATGTTGTTCATGATATTCAAAATGGCGTTGGACGTGGCTTCCGGTTCGGGGTACGTGAATTCCGCACACACCTCGTAACCCAAAGCCAAATACGCCGACATGAATGCCCTGCAAAAAAAAGTCGACCGGTTAAGTGAGGGGTTCCAGACGTGATGTACAATTGGTGAAATAAAATACCAACCCCATGAAGATTGCTGACACGTACACCGCCCACTTCACCTCGAAGAACAGAGAAATTGCGAAGAAGATCTGCCCGCAGAGGATGAAGAAACAAACCGTCACAGTCGTGGTTCTGACGGGACATAATTATTAGTACCAAAAGTAACGGCTTTGGGGAGAAAAAAAAATAAAAGGAGTCTGAATTACTTACTTGTATTTTTGTGTTTTATCGACAATGACACCGACTACAATAGACCCGACCATCCCTGACACAATAATCGATAGACCGACTCGGCCTGCGTCTTCCTCGGCATTCTGAACAAGACATTCCACGTGAGAAAAAGGTTTCTTATGATAAAAATATAACAAGTATGAAGAAAAGACTTACCTGAAAGTGGGCTAGGACCAGTTGATTAAGAAGGGTGGCGTCGCAGTTGAGGACCCCGATCATGATTCCGTAAGAGTTGCAGAGGACCAGGAACGTTTTGTATTTCATAAGGTTCTTCAGAGGATCGAAGAAACTTTCCTTTTCTTTTGTGATTGTGTTGAACTTCTGAAGAGCTCTAGTGACACTTGGAGGTCGCCTGGGCTCATCTTTGAAAACTAAAGTAATATAAAAAAAATTAAATTTCAGTTCTCACATTAAAAAAAACAAACAAACAAACAAACAAAAACAAACAAACAAAGACCACTGGTCATTGCCAATAGCAGTGAGTTTCTTTTAAAAATTTTTAACAGAATTTTGTCATCCCTCTGACTTTTTTCTTTAAAGTGCTCACCTAAAAATTGCAAACACTCAGAGTTCATCAGTGGTCACGTGACTACTACTAAATTCACATCTTTGAAATTCCACTCTGCTATTGGATTTCACACCAGTGATATAATTCTACGCTTTGTATTAATGATAATCGGTCAAGATACTAACACAGGAAGATAAGGACCAAAGAGACAGTTGATAAAGCGGCAATTATTATAAACAATCTGGAGAGGTCGGCGCCTATCTCGTCAATGTCGTCGTGATTTTGAACGAGCATCGGAGTGAAAAGGAATCCGGTGGATAACCCAATTAAATTGCCCAGCAGGCATATAGATGTCGCTGTAGAGGCTTCGCTGGAAGGAAACCATTGCGCAACTATAGTTCCCGGACCAGACAACACGAATGCCTAAAGGGATTGAACGGATTAGACAGTGAAAATTTGGATTTACTTTGAAGTTAGTTGGAAAGACATACTTGAGTAATGGCAACTAGACATTGTCCTCCGAAGGTAATATAAAATCTGTCGGGCGAAACTGATAACACTTTAATCCAAGTTCCGGCGAAGTTCAGCAGACAGCCTAGAATAGTCGACCATCGTAAACCTATGCGATTGGTCAAGTAGTTGGCCGGGTAGGCGAATATAACGTGGAACAACATAAAGGTCATCGATGTCCAGTTAACTGCTAAGTTGCTCACCCCATAGTATCTGTGAATTTTAATTTACCAGATGGTGATTTTCAAACTTTTGCCAACTGTAAATTGAATTCGGAACAAGAGGTATTCTATCTGGTGTTATTGCTCGAGGCTAATGCCAAGAAAATTTGGCACACCTTACCAATTCAGGAAACAAATTTTTCATTTTTTTTTTTCAATTTTTTTTCACGTGTCATCAGTGTTATGTTACTTATGTAAGGAATGAATTTGAACAATACCTTGTGACGATATTTGTTATGATGGAGTACTGAACAAATTGAAAAGTTGTGAGGGCCACGTAGAACATGAACAATAACAAAATCAGCCATCGTATTTTGTAAACTTTCGTGGTCATGTCGTTGGCATCAAGTAATTGGATCGTTTTCTCGTTGACCACAGCTTTCGCCGGTACTATTTTTGGTTGACATTTGCTCGGCATCTTGTATATTTTTGACAAAGAACTTTTATGCGAACTTTTTTTTCCTCGCCGCCTGGAGAAAATAAATCTTCTCTTGCTTTGATATCCTGCGGAAAAATAAAGGAATCTTTAGCTCGCACACAATTTCATGCACATCGACGGTCGACTAAAACCTTCATTTTAATCGATAAGATCTTGTTGAATAAAAAAAATCTTATTTTCGTCAGTTGATTTTCGAGCATTAATTTTCACCAGTAAAACTTTCCACATTTTGATTTGATACCGGAGTCCTTTTTCCCCGATGTCCTTATGATCTTTATGAAATGGAATTTACTTTTATTTCACCCAGAATGTAAATAACTAGTCTTGCGATTAAACAGAGCTAACTTAATTAGCTATTTCAACCGATTCGCAAGAAAGTCAACGTTAACAGTTCTGCTTCACGAGCAATTGAAAATAATTGGATTACTTGTAATATATCCCGACAAGTATAATTTCATCGTTATAATATAATCTTCTTTCTCGCGGAACGTTATCAGTCTAATTGTTTACCTTATTTTGTTAATTCACTGAGCGGCAAATTGTATTTAACCGAGCACAAAAACGAGCAATGTAAAAAAAAAATGAAATAGATATAAAAGTGAGAGGAAGAAGTGTGTCAAAGATTGCTCTCGGTGTCGCTTCACTTATCGATACAATAACTGTTCACTTGCACCTAAACTGACACTCCGCTTCCAATTCGTCCGAACCACATTTGAGCACTGACTTGTCCCGATAGTCAACATTCCTGTTTTATACGAAATCTCATTACGGATTCGACACCTGTGACGATCAATCAACATAATTTTTTCCTCGTTTCGGTGTCTCGCGCGGAAGTTCGGACGCACCTATGACGAAACTTTTGTATAATTTCGCTCTGTTAAATAACTCCTTCGCTGCGTCACGTTTTTTATTAATAAACCAATTCAATTATTTTAGACAATCGAATTATAATTTTTCCTCTAGTTCATATCACATCAACAATTTAAATTTTTTCACTTTCGTAGTTGCAATTTTAAATGAAGAAAAAAAACCAGTCTGACATAACAAAAATGAATAAAAAAGAAAACAAAAAATGTTTAGATGCGTTGAGAATTGTTTACTATAAAATTTGTATTATTCAATTATTCAAACTTGGTAAAAAATTACGTGTTTAATGAAATGTAAAAGTTTCGGTAATAACTTGAAATTACTCAATTTAAAATAGAAGAAAGTGGAAATTGGAAACGAATATTTTGGTCGAATAAACCGGTTTTTTTTTCGAAATAGTCGTTTTGTATTTATCCGTGGCCGGTAATGTTGAACAAGGAATTCCTTTTGTGACGTGTGCATCTGATAGTGACGACACAATCTAGAGATCGACGCGATTGCAATCAAAAGATCAATTATTAATAATGCAAATTCACGTCACTGTGCAAAGGATAAAAATAATTTTGTAAAAATAATCCCGAGGTTAAGATAGTTCTCAACGAAATTCCAAACATTATCATTTTTCATCTAAAATTAATTATCGATAAAAGAGGAAGTGAACAAAAAATTTTTTTCGGACTGTTTTTTCTCGTTCGTTAATCCACGTACTTCTGATATACACCTATATATAATGTGTATTACGAATGTTCAGTAATTTATGGAGGCAAAAAGAAATCGTGGAATAGAGAATAATTTATGGCATTGTGCATTAAATGTGTTCATTTGTTTATCTACGATAAATTATTGCAGTACGATTAATATGAATAACAAGAGAATGTTTTAAGAGTTTGAGATGCAAAAGAATTTTGAAAAAAATAAAAACATAAAAAACAATAGCTCGATACCCAAGGATTATTCAGATTATGGCGATTTCAAAACGAGGAAGTATCCGAGGAGGAAAAATTCGCTTCCTAATTTTTTGTTTGTCATTGACCATCCGAGGCATTCTCAGTGTGATGAATGTGTGCCCCGGTCGCCCATAAAGTTGAGGCTGATCAATAAATTAATTAAATAATTTGAACCAGTTGATTTAATATAATTATCAATTAAGGCAGCGATAATCCAGCCATTAAATTGTGTTTTGTTAAAATGCGCGCATTTTGACGCACGCGAAATTTTGCAGTTACGCGCGGAATAATACCGTGAAAAATAATAAAAGTCGTTCTAAAAAATTATGCCAGCGATAATTCAACGTTGTAAATATTCCGCGACCGTTTTATAATTGCGGACATAAAAATCGTCCAATTAAAATATATTGACTTGGGAAAATTTTATTACCTTTTTGTCAAAACCTTTTTGGTAAAAAGAAAAAAAATAATAAAAAATGTGACCAGTTGAAAGATTTCAGTTTTGGGGATTTGAAATAATAGAAACCGATGAATTTTCAAAACAAAATATTTTTCAAATTAGAGTGACAACAGAAAAATAGAAATATTAAATTAAATTGTTTTGTAACAAAGCGGTGATATGAAAATGACACCGCTTATCAGCTGACACCGAGATCTAAGTCAGTCTGAAAATATCTCGTTAGTTTATTTTGGCTTTGTATAAATTATTGTGCCGAGCTATGAGCATTGCACATTCGTCCGACGTATCAGACTTAAAAAGTCTGATCCGCGGCGCGGCTTTTCCGTTAACTTTCTCTTATTTCATCCGGCCAGACGAACTCGACGATTTTCGGAAGCTACTTTGACTTCTTTCCGTGTGCCGGCGGGATTTTCGCGTGACGATTAAAGGATTCGGCTCAAGTAAAAGTTTTCCTCCCGTCTTTTTTCACCCCCTTCTGATGATGCGACCACACACCTGAAAAAAAGTCAAAATGTTTGCGCGGATTAAAGAATATCGTAAAAAAAAGTATTCTTCATTTTTGATGAATGTCTTTCTTCTTTTTTTTTTTGTTTTTCGTCCACGGTTTTTGCAAACTTTGAAAAAGGATTTTTTTTGACGGATCGGTGAAATTCCTTTTTTGCTACGAAATACACAGTTCAAAGCAGCTGAAAAATATTTTTTTGAACGTACGCCGATTGAAATTGAGAGCTAATTTACATTTTTTTTCTACCAGGAAAGTAAAAACTTTTTGACAAATATTAACTCGGTGAATCTATAACGAGCACACATCATTTATTTGCAAGGTATCAAAAAGTTTGAAGGGCAAATGGCGTACAGTTTGTGATATCAAAAATGCATGTCGTTTGATATAGAGTTCCGCTATCATAATTTAAAAACTGAGATTGAAAAATACAATCAAACAGCCCCCGATGTTTCATATTGGAAATCTGTTAGAAAAAAGGGGCAAACTTTTAATTATAATGTTTACGGCACTTACTCGAATTGTTCGACTATAATGTAATTGACTTTTTTTTTTTTTTCAAACGTTGTTACATAGTTTACTTTGCAACCCATGTCCGCCTGACGATGTAAAACAAAATTAACATATTGTGCAATCAGTTACACACTGTTGTGCGGATGAAATCAAACACCGTCGATTATTTAAGTTTAATTTTCATACAAAAATAAATTATTTATCAAACCGGGCGCAAATATTGGATCACCGTGCCACGCCGAACGCGATTATATATCCGTGCGATCTTGCTGCGTGTTTGATACTTATGAACATGCGCATATGTTTCCGCAAAGACGATGATGAATTAAACTTCGCCTCTCGGTGTTTGCGAAAATTAGCAGCGAATTTGCTCCGACGTCCGTGCCAGTTTTCCAGTCAATTTTTCAAACATTTTTCGTTTCAGTTCTTCGATACACATGAATTATTGATGCAACACAAACAGGCGAACGTTTAATAACCAAAAAATATTAATTGATAATTTCAACATTTTTCAATAACCATATTCCATCATACGAAAAAAAATCCGGTGGAAAACTTACACTTTTTTATAAAAAAAAAACAGGTCAAATTTACCAAATATATATAACATATAATATATCTTTAATAATAAATAATAAAAAGTATTAATAAATGAAAATTCTTTTGGTAAAACTGATACTTTTTTAAAAATAAAGGTAATTCATATTTTATGTTTTTATTATATTTTATTGTATATAAAAAAATGTGGATCAATTTATCTATAAAAATTACCGGAAAGTTAATATTTTTGGCGAGTCGTCATATTTTGGTTCGAGATTTGGAATAATACAAACGGATTGAATGTCAAACAAAAAACATGTTTAAAAATTGTTTTTTAGCAAAATTCGTTAAACGAATGTTGTAATTGGATTTTCATTCGAGCAGGTCACTTATTTGAAAATTGTTATGCAACTCGGCGACTTTTATAGCACTGGGATATAAATCATATTTGATTGTGTTGATAATTATTTTTGTATTTACATTCCGGTCAGTTCCAGCGGTGGAGCTTTTGAAGAAGAGAGAAAATTTTCAACGCTGAAATTGAAAATAAAACTTGACAATGCGATTCATTTAGTGAGCATTATCAGCGCTGATGAGTAATGCAATATTGAACGTTGTGTAAAATTTCCAGTTTAAATTAGTTTACGTTTGAATAAGCAAATTTTGCAATGATTTGTTCGTGGATTAGTTTTATAATGTTTTGATTTATGCGATTGTGTCTTGTCATATTTTATAGACATCATAATAAACTTATCTGCGCGATCCCACCGCTGTATTGTAAATTTTATTTCTGAAAAAAATCCGTTCGTTCGATATTTTTTTCTACCTTCATGCATATGCATATTCATTTTTTTATTCCAATTTTGTTATTTTCTAATATGTAAATTTGAAATTGATTTTTTTTCATATTTAAATTTTTAATTAGATTACTTACTTCTTCAGAGCCGGACCATAGAGAATTTAAAAATTACATCGCCCAACAAAACTAAGAACAAAGTTGATAATGAGTTGAGTGAACATGAAGCATCAAACATTCACTTTGCACCTGAAAGCTGTATCAAAAACGAAACATGATCCCAAAAGCAACTTTCTGCACTTGACAATTTCGAAACTGGGAGCAAAATTTGATTACTTGCCCCTTTAGATGTCAAACTGTAACTGAGACATGTGCGTACAATTGATCACATGGTCTGTAAATAGAAAGATATTGCTTGTAGCGGAAGTAATTCAAAACTCGCCAACTTGACTCTCGGGCACTCGGTCTCCCCTGGTTCTAGGTGCTAATCAGATTGTTTAAAAATGTCAAGTGTTGCTATCTGTAAATTGACCCACTTCTGACAAATTTTATATTAACAATTTTCTTTTTTCGTTCAATCAAACAATAATTGTATTTTAAATTGTGACACTCATCAACTAATTTGATTGAAACAATTTTTAATCCAATTAAGCGGTCCAATATAAAATTAACATCATCTTTATAGTAACTGCTAATTGAAAAAAAATTTTAATTCTTCAATTATTTTTAACATGTGTTCCATAATTCAATATTTCTGTTTTGATATTTTTATTGCTTCTAGAGCAATTTTAATTTTGTTATTATATATTTTGGGATATATATGTTTGATATGTATTTAAATAGAAAAATATATACACTTTTACTTGAGTTGTTCATAAATAATAATAATAATAAAATATATTTATATTATATTATATTCATATAAATTAATAATAATTGATTGAACTTATATTATATATATTATAAATAGTATATTGTATATATTATATATTCAGAGAGTGTAAAACAGTTAGGAATTTGAAAATTGATTTTGAATAATTGTTTATATGTATATTGTATATTTTATGAATCATATTTACTATTTATCATAAGAACTGATATTTTTGAAATATTTTTTGACATGTCTTGGAGTTTGATGGTGCAGAATGAAATTGATTATGATTGATTCTTAATTTTGAATTATTGTTGGTCCAGAATGATGATAATTATCGTGAATCATGGTTGTATAGCAGAACGTAATATATCATATGGAAGAGTGAATTGTGCACGAGTATCCCTTAACTCACATTGTATCTAGAGGAAATTGTGTCGCGCGGTGTGCCGCCAATATTCCGGCGCAAGGATTCCTCAATATTCCATTCGACAGATATTATCTCAATCTCGAACCCTTGACAATACCCGTCGCACTGCCTTGTAACATATGAGACCTACAAACTAGCTTGGATATTGCAATTGCAACATTTTTTTCTTCTATTTCGCATTTAAAGAAAACGCGATTCAGCCTCGAAAACAATCTTTGATGTAAAATCGATCTCATGAATCGAATCATTTTCCTACCGGGAAACGTGTTTTTTCCAACAACAACGAATCATCCAGAAGAATTCCAACTGCGCGGGATCAACACTTCTGGAAAAAAAATAAAAATTTATTTTTTACAGAAACAAATTGTTCATCTCCATTGTTAGACTAAAATAAAAATGATGAGAATGATTTTTCATATGGCACTTGTTTTTGTGCGATTTGCAACCTACTTGGCGTACATGATTTAATTTGTTCTTTGGCTCGTAATTGTTTTTATCGATTCGGCAATGATTTCTATTTTCATCAAATAATAAAATGTGGATGTGCGCGTGAGTGTTTTCAACGAAATAATTATTCACTGCTTAATCTGAAAATTCGTGGAATGTGCTGTTTTATTATTGATAATCAATTTTGTTAAGTAACCATCAGAGGAGAAACGTTGGAGATCAGAAAAAAATATCAAAATTTTGTACCTCGCCGTTCATTTGATAAATTGGGTGATTAATTTTTCACTGTTTGAATTCACTTTTGATGAGTATTCATAGTTACTAAGTTATGAAAAAATAAAGTTAAAAAAAGAATTCACGGTCCATTTTGTGAATTGTAACGGATAAATGACACAAGTTTTTTGCGAGCAGGAAACACGAAAATGGGGCGATAAATTAAGCCAAAAGCAAGCCGATCAAAAATGTACTCCCTGTCATGATTTAGAACCTAATATCCAATTCGACACATCTATTTCGGCGCGGCGTCCAATCTAGCAAGTCGTCAGTGGTTCGATGTGAAACCTCATTCGATTGATAGTAACATTAAAATTAATGCTAGAGCTTTCAGTCCTTCAACTGTGGCTTTAGCATAATTGTCCACGACACATTTACCTGACAATTAAACTTAAATTTTTCAATCAAAGTCAAACCACTGTGTAATTTGAGAGATCAAACAAACATTTGTTGATGAAAGAATAAAAAAACATAAATAACATATAATAAACAACTTTGATTATTAATTATAAAAAATATAATTTAATATAAATAAACAGAATATTTTATAGGAAATGTTGATATTAATGTGACTAATTTTATGATTAAAATATGTGATAAATGTACCCTAGTAAAAAAAGATAATATATTGTCCATATATTATCAATAGATTGACAATATATTATTTTCAGCAAATCATATATTATTCATATATTGACAATATATGGACAATATATTGACCATATATTTCGCTATATTTTTCATATATGGACTACGTATTGTCAATAT
>JAAMPD010001144.1:0-29000 GCA_025266255.1 Trissolcus basalis | reverse complement strand
GGTTTTTACCAGAAGGCACACATAAATTTTTTTTCATTCATTTTATATAAACACATGCATCTACAAGACATCTTTGCAATATGCACAAGTGATAAAAATATGTTTATAATGTCAATAAATGTAGTTCTTTTAAAATTGTGTTTCAATGTACTTATTTGTGATTGTCCTGCCTACTGTGGCATCATTTCTCGGAATAATATATTTAAAAAAAATGCTAATTTGTTTTGCATACCCTTCTAATCCGTATCTCAAGTAACTAATATAGCTTCCCCATTTAAGATACACTGGTAAGTCTCGTATGGTTACTCCAAATCCTGCAAACATCATCATCGGTACAGAAATAGTTGGTCCTAAAAACGTACCATTCTGAAAAAAATTGAATGTTGATTAATGAATGAATAGAATAATTGAAACAGAGTACTTGTTATATGTAAAAAGTTGAACTTACAACAACATCAAAAATGACTCCAATGGTCAGTCCAAAGCTCATAGCAACAAAGCTTACGAGCAAGCTGATAACAAAAAACATACTGAATCGTGTCAGATCATGAGGTTGGTCTGACATAAAATATACTATCAGCGTAAATATCAAGCAACAAAGTATATGAACAGGCACGTCAATTATGTTGACAGACACAAAAAATGATTTTAAACTGTACCAACGATTGAAATGCTCTTTTTGCAAGATACTCATCTCACTTGGAACTGAAAGAAAATGTTTTAATTATATAAAAACGATTCAAATGGGTAGATATCGTTTGTACTCAAGTTTAAACAAATATGAAAAGTACACGTACACGTTAATATTGTCAACATCATGGTGGTCATCATATGATGAATTAAAATGCCAAAAAGCAGATTGTAGTTATCAAGGACTCTACTACCTGCATTTCCAGAATTCACGAAAACTGAGCCCAGCATTAAACCAGTAATTATGTTTACTATAATCCTCAAATGAGTCAAAGTCTGTGTATATAATTATTGGCTTATTTTGAATAAAATAATCAAATCAAAATGTATGATAATAAGAAAGAAACAAAAGAAATCACATCATACCTGATCTCTTTTTATTTTAATCACTCCTCGCCAGAGTAAAACTGAAACCTGGTGGATTTGAGAAGTTGCTTGATGACCAGTATATCCTTTTTTAAATTCCTTTAGAGGGTGGATTTCTAAAATTTTGAATAGTTCATTCAAAAAGGAACGTTGATAAGAATCAAATAATAATCGAAAATGTGATGCTATATTATAATATAATAAAAGATGTGATGTTATTATGCATTATGTTAACTACCCCTTAGAGATTTGGCATCCATTAAAGAAGCAGGGTCTTTGAACCACTGCAAACTTTTTCCATTTTGGGTTCCCATCACCAAAGTATCTATTTTATCCTCTCCATATTCTCCACAAGACAATTCAATAACTAAAACAAGAAATTCAACTTTGATTAATAAATATATTTAGGAAGATTGATATTATATACGCAATGATGAAATGTATAAATAATAGTGACCATAATCTGCAGGATTGTGGTATATAGGACAAGGCAGTTTGACATTTTCTAAATACGGGACCAAGTTGTTCGTTGCTCCTTGAAAGAGGCATTCGCCTCTGGCTAATATATAAGTCTGTAAAAGTATATTTATATATGTATATAATTGTACATAATACATTACTTATAAATAAGAATTAAAAATGAATATAACCTGATCAAATAATTGAAAAAGAGATGCACTTGGCTGATGAATCGTGCAAATAATTGTTCTGCCCTGTTGCGCTAATACTTGTAACAGTTTAACTACTTGCATGCAGGATGAGCTATCGAGTCCCCTGTCAACGATTGATTCAATTATTTTGAATGAAAAATAAAAAATTGAGATTATTATAATAAGTAGTAGGTACATGAATATGAATGACTTACGTTGTAGGTTCGTCAAGAAATAAAACCGTAGGATCATTGACCAGCTCTAATGCAATAGACAGCCTTTTCTTCTGTCCTCCGCTCAATCGACCTGCTAGAGTTGTTTTATGTTCGTACAAACCTAAAGTCGTTAGAATATCTTCAATCTACAATAACACAATGTTTTGATTGTATATATAATTGGATATAATTGGATAAATCAAGATTTGAATCAAGTTATACTAACTATCGCTTCTTTTTCAAAACGAGATGTATCAGTGCCTAATTTAAGGTCGGCCGAAACTCTCATACTTTCCAACACCGTTAACAGAGGTTGCAATCTGTCATCTTGAGTTATGTATGCACTTGCTCTTTGAAACAAACAACAATCAATGATTGATCAAATGATGTATTTAACATGTTGATTATGATTATTTGATGAAATTACCTTCGAAAAGAATTTAAATCTCGCTCTCGGCCATTGATATATACTGTTCCATCGACACCAGTTATACGATAACCAGATAATATATCTAATAAAGTTGATTTGCCAGCTCCGGAAGGACCCATAATCGCAATTAATTGTTTAGCAGGAAATCGCCCGTTAACGCTATGCAATATCTCTTTTGTCCCTGACAAAACACTTGAACGTCTTTATATATGAAGTACATATATGAAATATATTAGTAACATACGTATATGCATATGTGTGTGTGTATATGTGTATACATATGATACTTTTTATAACAAAAACTTGTATACTTGTTGTTGTTCTTCTTCTTTTGTTCTAAGAAAAAAGATGAAGAGAATTTTTATTCCGAACAAACGCGATGAGAGACAAAGTTCAATGTCACTTGATGCGAAAATATTGTGAATCAACTTTTTTTAATATACTGACTGACTGTTAGCGAAGAAAAATGAAGAAAATACCTTTGTGAAATCCTAGAGATACAGAATATGCTATATTCTCGAATTCCATTTCCATGCAATCTTCTTTGACTCGATTAGAAATTTTGGCAATTTGCTCGGTAACGAATTCATTGTTTGAACGGCGCTCCTCATTTCGGACCTCCAAACCCATACTCGTGTTAACATTCGATGAAGCTTCGTGCATCAACACTTCCATTTTTATTAGACAAAGCTGTTTGCTCTATTGCATTTACTGTCCACACTTGGTAATCCTGCACCGCATTGATATCAACTACACCACCTTTAAAGCATTCCCAATCATCAATTATTCGTACGAAAGATTTAACAAATTTTTTCACCGATAAAATTATAAACGATAAGATTACCATTAACTTGGCCTTCATCATTTTTGACCAAAGTACATTCAATGTCAACATTTTATATATTCATCAATTTATTTTCTATACCTTTTATTTTCTAAACTACATCTTCAGTAATCTTCATTTCCATTAACAAAACAATTATTTTATGAATATTTCAACAAAAATTACAATTATTTTCATTTGTATAAAACAAATAATATCCTATTTAAATAAACAATTGTTCAATTAATCAAAAATTTACTCAAATTTGGTTTATTAATTTTTTAACAAAAATGATAGAATATCACGATAAGGGATACTAAAGTCACGGTAACCTTATTATTATGTATTCTTATTTTTATTATTATTATTATTACTATTATTGTTGTGCTGTTGTTTTGTGTGAAAAAAAAAAACTTACTAGACTATTTTTGATATTATAATCAACATCTCATTACAAAGTTTGTTTAACAAATAAATGCGTGGATGCTTTTCATAAAGCTAATAAGTGCGATGTACAATAAAAAATGATAAAAAGATACACATCGTAGTGCAATGATCAAAGTCTGTCATGATTCACATATTGTTTGTGAACATAGCTTTTTGAACTATACATAATGAAGTTACTTTTATACAAAATCGAACCAATGCCGTTTTTTTGGACAACTTACTTTTTGTCATTTGAATAACTTATTTGAGGGAATATTTTTTGTTTCTAAAATACATATCCATCGTTTGTTGGCATCATATATATATCTTATTTCGTTTGACTCATAAATATTCACATTGCTGTATAATGAAAATAATGTTGAAAAAAAAATGGAGAAACAACTTTTAAAAGGACATAATTATATATAGATGTATATATATATAATTAAAGGTGAATATTGATAAGCTCAGGGTAGATGAATGTTAACAAACAGATGTAAAAAGTGGGCACAAAAATGTTGTAACAAGAAAAAATCTGGAATGTGATCAGAAGCCTTCATACAGCTTTATATGTATATACAAATCAATGAGATACAAAAAGAAAAAAAACAACGAGGGGCAAGTATATACGTATTACAGACCGGGGTCGAGTCAATTGTTATTTTGCCACATACATACATATTATTCGCGTCTCTTTAATTATTACGCAACGTTAAACATCATTCCATTAAAATTTTCTTGTCAACAAATAGCATCTTTTTTTGCACTCAAATCATCTTCTTTAGAACAATCATCAAATAATAATAATGGAAACAATAAGAAGCAAAACGTCAATCATAAAACACACACCGAATAATAATCAATTTGTTTCTTTATAATTACTATCTCATTTCAATTCAAATAATCCTCAAAATTGAACCATTTTACCAAAATTACACACATATACGAATTCACGTTCTATCACGCTATCAATATCATTATCCAAAAAAACCTGTATTTCAGAATTTGGACTTGGATCTTTAATCATCATTTGTTATTAAAAAAGAAGACATATATTTGTCTGCCTTGCAGACAGTCAAAAACAATGATTCCCATCAAATCAGTCATCAATGACGTTAAACAATTATCCTTTTTCTTTTTTACCGCCAAGTAAAAAATATCAATTAAAAGCGAAATATCTTTTGCTCTAAACAATATTGGACTCGAGTGATAATAAAAAGAAAGAATGAAAAATAATCGACATTTTGGAGAGTAAAAGTGAACAAAGGAGATTGAATTGGTTGGTTGAAAAAAAAAGAATAAATAAACATTAATGTCATAAGAGGAGTATATTTGAATGAATAATTGAATGAATTGTTGAACTTACCTCAAAATGAAGGGGAAAAAGTGTCATGGTGTTATAATAATATATTTGTTAAGAGAATAGAGAATACAGGTGACAATTGGTATGAATATAAAGATGCGAACAACTATATTGAGAATCAACTACTGTGTCACGAAAGAGACGCGTGTGTCCGATACACATGTTTTGCTTGTTCGTCCGGTCTTTCCTCTCTCCCCGCCACTCAAACTCGCTCGACGTGTCCGCGTTTGCCCCGTAATCAACTTAATCTTTGATTTCAACTTTATTGTTACAAGACATACATTTTTTATTTATATTTCGATTGCAAATTTTTGCTCTCATCCTCACATAGAATCAGAATAACATACACGCGTTTTCTCCTTCTTTCTTCCTCTCCCTCACTCACTCACTCTCTCCCCTTCTCTTTTGTAAATTCATCCAACTTCTCGAAACGCAATTTGTTATTAAGTACGACTCATCGGCACAATTTAGAATTTTAATATATCATTAAAACATTACGTTCCCTTTAATTCTCAAACGAATCACTTTATTTCATTGACAAAAATGTTATACAACATATATTTTATACACATTCAGGGTACATACTTGGTATAGACAGACCAATTTATAAACATTAGTTGCCAATTATTATAATCCATTCAGAAATATATGTAGATGCCTATATATAAACAAATGATTAAATTTCATCAAAAAGATGTCTTGTGCTACTCAGCCATTGAATTATATTCATGATATATGCATATCCAGATCATATTTTTTATCGTATGATAATAATAATAATAATAATAATAATAATAATAATAATAACAATAAAGCACAAGTATGCAAGCAAAGGAATATGTGAACATTTGTTACAGTCGGTAGTTCAATTGACAAAATTAAGTCAATATGATTTTGTTGACTTGCAACTCAACTATCCATTGCATTTCACAGCAACATAAATATGGGGTTCAAATCAAGAACCAACAGATTTAGCAAGACTCGTGCATTCTATTTATATTGGCATATTTTTGCAAATAAAGATAAATTACAATAGATATATTCCAAGATAGAAAAATAAGACGATAAGTATATTTTGACTCATACAAATTTAACAACGGACTCGTTAATAATGCCAAATTGACGAAGACAAGAATATTCACAGTATCCATATTATCTGAATATGAATAACCAAACGATAAACAATTGTGAATGTATGAACACAATGATCATGTTTATGGGCGCACATAAGTGTAAACGTAACTTGGCTGAGTATCAAACGGACAGAGTTTACCTTCGATAAGGCACTGTATCAGCCATGTGCTTGACAGTACTGGTATGTCCCATTGATTCGCTTTTTCCAAGACGTAAGATGGACAATGTTTTGTCGCTAGTACGACTGTAGCCTCAACGAAATTTGTTTCTAAAAAAATGTATATATTTTTAAATAATAACTGAAATATAAATATAATTAAATGAGAAACAAAAAAGATGACTAGTTACCTTGATTTTGAATGTTAATGACATTGGCACCGGCATTCGTACAAATTTTCGACCAAAACGCATGGAAAGGAACATGTTCCTTCATACATGGAATCGCAATAGTTATGGAACTCAATGGCTTCTTGCTCTGTCGTTGGTAACTTTCGACATAAGCACTCTTTTCAAGACTCCATCCAGCTGGCAATTCTTCTTGATCCATGTTCACTTGCTTATTCTGTAAACATTCAAACAACGATTCATTATAATAATAATAATAATAATAATAATAACAACAATAATAATAAGGAATAATAAATTGTATTTGACCTCACGACAAGAGCGTATGACCCAGTTGTGATTGAGCGTTTTGATACCGAGAGACAAGCACTCAATACTTTTGGCCGTGCAATTGGGTACATTTGTAATCAACCTAGTATTGTTATAATCTTGTTGAGGGATATCTTGGACATTATCGTAAACCAATCCTCCACCAGCAATAAGTTGAGCCTTCAAACGATCATGAACGAATGGTTCTTTAATCCAATCTTCTTCATTATCCGTGCCGTAGTTTTCAGAGGAGCTAGCTGAATCCTTGTGCAGATACTTGTCAATGTTTTCAACACTGGCGCAGGTTAATACAAATGACATGCCTGCAAAAAGTGTTGAACCCGAGGGTGGAATTGGCCCAAGGAGTTGGACTAGTGCAGCATCTTCGTTAGTGCTGGTATTGCAGATGGTGCCATCTGCTTTTTTCTAGCCTTACTCTTAGATCTGCCATTCGATTTCTTAACCAAATACTTATCCGGCGTACCGTCAATCTCTGTCTGCAAACCAGCTGGTCTGTTATCAACAGTGATCGGGCTGGAGCTATCAAAGTCGCTAGAGCTATCTTTCTTAATAATTTGCCTCGGTGTCATCAACAATCCAGATACTGAGGGCTTACTTTTATCCAACTTTTTGGTTGAGCTTGTGGGCGTACCAGTGAGCCCCCCTCGTCGCGACCTTCTCGTTCCCTCGACCATGTTGTCCAAAGTAACCTGTATAGAGGGCGTTGATGGTCCACTTTTCAACGGCTTACTCGCAGTTTCGTCCCTCAATACTTGAGCCTGATCACTTGAAAATGAAATTTTTGTTATTGGCACCTCAATTTTCTCGGATTCCTCATCAATTTCTATGGTGTAAAGAACAGTCTGATCTGCGCCTAATTTATTAGCCTTCATTTGTCGCACTTTGACAATTATTCCAGGACAATCGTAGTCACGATCGTCCATAGCTGCATACACAGACAGGCCTTCTCTCAATGCGCCCATCACAGGAATCACAAAATCCTCGATCAGCACCTTACTTTTGCCATCATAAAAGCTAACTTTGTACTTGCTCTTGATCCTTTCAGTCACTCTTCCTGGGTAATAGTTACTGTCCGACCACTTGGCAAACACTTGTTTTCCAATCAATGGATCTTGTTCCTCTACCAAGTCGCTGCTTATTAACTGTTGCTTTTTATTTGAAACGGCATCTGAATCACTAGACTCTATGGCTGATTCAGACAATAATTCTGGCGACACTGTTTGCTTGTAACCATTCAACTTATTGCTCAAAGGGGTATTTTTTGTAGCACGGACTCGTTTTCCAACTTGACGTCGTTTTCGCGTGCTCTTTGGAGTAGATGGTTCCTACAAAAAATGCAACATATTTCAATATCCAGTATATTCAATAATAACAACATGATGTATCAAAAATAATGATAGACACTTGAGAAAATTACATTTTTAACATCCGGCGTAGATGTGGGCATGTTCATAGCGTTCCGCCGGTTCGGAGTGTGAGCTTGCGAATCTACAATCCGATCAGTTGCTAAATTATTGTTTGACATAATATGATGGTTCAATTCGTTGGTAGCAAATTGTAGCACTGTTGTTGTTAACAAGTTGGCATTTTTCCAATCTGTCAGTTGTCCGTCCGAATTCTTGTCAAGTGTCTCGCACATTTTCATTGACTTGACGCTGCGTGGCACTGTGTGCTGAGGCAAAGCAAACCTCGCTATATCTTTGGCGTGCATTTTCGCTGCCAGTGATGTGGCACTCGAGGCACAACTTGACGAACTTGTCGTAGAAATGATTGAAAGTCTTGAGGCATGATTTGGCGGCAATGAGTACATTGGCTGATTACTCGTTACCGATCCAGGTGAACCTGTGCCTTCTTTGTTCCCTGAAATATCTGCCAACGAGGAGGATGAATCGTGGCCCGATCTGCCAATTAACAAGTTTGATCCACCAATAGCCTCACAATTCACGCTCAAGATTTCTTTTTGTAGCACATCTTTATTATTTTCATCCACGTTGATCAAACATTTCAATTTGATCAGAATATCTGAAAAACAAATGTATCGTGTTAATGGACAAAAATTTATGTTATAATTTAGTTAATGTTGTATAATAAAAAAAACTAGCATTACCCATTTCCTTCTCCATCTGAACAATCTTTGTTGTTTTCTAGGCGGTATTGCAGTCGCTTCGTCAATTGATTTGGTGTTATGCAAGCTGTTATTCATAGCAGCAACTTCGTCATAATCGCTGTCACTTATATTCACAAGTGAAACATCTTTTAGAGTCTTTTCTGTACTACAACTTTCTGATTTGTTCTGCAATATGTCCACAATTTCGGGATCAGTGTCAAAAAATGCATTCGTCGAAGTGTTCTCGTGGCTACTATCTGCAATCTCAATGATTTCAGGCAAATTTTGTTTACCTTGGTTTGCAACATTTTTATCGTAAATAACTTCTATGCTGTATCGACTGGCTGAATGCTTTATCATCTCGTCTGTCTCCACTTGTGCATCATTCGTTTCCTGCTTTGATACCAATTGTTCATCTTTGCTCACTGTTTTGTTCTCGTTTGCTTCTGTGCTATTATTCAAATTAGCAACGTTTTTATCAGCAGCACCGTTTTCTAAACATCTATTGCTCTCTTGTACGTGAGCATTCTTCTCAGCAGAATCAATAACTGATTTTTCAGAATCCACTCTTTCAATGTCAATCCGATTTTCAACATCATTTCGATCTTGACTTGTTGGCTCGACAGAGGTTGCCCTTTTATTGTGAGTACTGCAATTTAAAACTTGATCCATCTTGTCCATTTGAAGCACATTCTCCGACTTGTCATTCGTCATGTTATCATTTGACTCGGTAACTGAACTGTTCTTGGAATTGCAATTTTCATTTTGATCACTTTCCTGTGTTTCTGGAATAATTTCATTGGAATGAAGGATCTGCGGTGATTTGTCCAAACTGTCAGCGATAAACATATCCTCATCCTGATCTTCGGCTGTCAAAATTTTGGAAATCTTGGATGCAGGGGATGCAGCCAAGTCATTGGACATTTTTCGCTTGCGACATAGTCCAGTATTTGTTTTTATTGGCGATAATGGCGGAGTTCCTTCTATGAAATCCTCGTCAGATTCATCTCCGCCGGCTTTTCTTTTCAATTCTTCTTTTGTTATGGTTTCAACGACTTTTGTTGCTTCCAATTGTTGCCGGCTCGTCTCTTCTTTTGCCTCTTGATGCTTTTCAGAATTATTAGACTGTTCATCAATCATTACACGATCATTTCTTTCCGAAGTTGTTGTTGTGCCGCCGCCGCTGTTGTTTAAATCCACGTTCAAGCTATCCTTTTCTGTATCTATCAATAAATTGAAATCCTGACTTTCATTCAAGCTTGCGCTTGATTTAACTGATGTCTCTTTCACATTATTCGTCATAGAATCTACATTTTCAAAGTAAGTATCGCATGAATCATCGTTTTTGCATGTGTTTGATGACACGCTTTCCATTTTATTCAGCTTGCAAATTATTCAGGACCCTGAAAAACATTCCATTACTATCTTTCACAACATTTGTTTACATTTGTTTATTAACAAAATACAATCAAATCAAATCAAGTTAGAGATTTCTATTTCTAGCTATAAGGTAAACGTATCTAATACGGTTATAGTGTACCTATTTGTGTTAAGTTTGTTATAAAACTGATTCTTATTTTGGATAATTATTAAATCATTTGAAATACATGAAGATTAAATGATAAATTTCCATTAATTTCAACGTGTCTTGCACAGCCTCCAATTTCAAAATAAATGCAAAATATATTTTAAAAAAACACTAATAGGTATTAGGTATTAATAACCGTATTAGGAACGTTTACCTTACGCGACTTTTATTTTTATAATAACATGTTAACAAAATAATAACTTTTATTTTTATTTAACAGTTTCACCATTCTTTTATATACTCTTTTTCACGGCAATGTGTCTGACAGAGTACAAACAAAATGAGAGACACTGCATTAATTAATCCGATTCGCGGATACAGTGTATTATATGAAGAATCAAAATTATAGCCGGCTTGTCAGCATCCAGCGAATTTACACGCGGCTTGTTCATCATTCATGATAATTTGAATGAAAACAAATATTCAGAATCAAAAGCATTTATAAACAAATTTCAAAATTGTTCGTCGTCATTTTATAACATTGATTAAATTACTTACCAACAGTGTTTATTATAAGGGGTTATAACTAACCACCAAGGTGGGATATTCGAAATTGGTATAGGTTAGATATTCATCGTTCATTGTCATGTTGAAGAAACAAAAAAAATAGAGTTTGCTCTCTTTGTTTAACTTGAACGATTGGATAAGGACGAGATCATTTACAGCGATTTGCCCTTTTTATTGCACAATCTTGTGTTTCTCTCTTCTTCTATCTGCGTGGCGAAAACTGGTAAAAACTACGACTGACTACGACCACGACGACATTCGATGACTAACGGCTAACTTCAAACCAGTTTGGTTCTGATACCACACGATTAAACTACCCAGCATAAAAATATAAATTAAAATAACACTATTCAGGCAATTCTGACGACGTATATACGCGTATCAGTTCGTTTTTGCATTGAACAATAGCACTTCGCAAAATCAGTTGCAATATTGGTTGTTGTTTTCAATTTTTGCTTGTGGAGGACACGTAAACCTATTTCATTTACAATGTTGTTGAAAATCTGCTTGGTTTTAGTAGCTCTGTGCACTGTCTCGTCGACATATCCAACAACCAACAATAGTAAGTTATATACTATTATTTTGTTACTACCATCAATGTTTAATAATATACATATAATATAAACAGACTAATCAAGCCAATCAAATATATTATATAAAAAATAAAAAAAACAATTACAAATCATTATAGTGTGTTTGTGTGTGTGTGTGTCACATTTTTACATTTTGTAGAATTCTATTCTTGATTAATTTATTCATCAATCAATCAATATATTATTGTTTGTATTTTATATTTTTGTATCTTGTACGTATACAGTCAAATTTCAGTTATGAATAAAAAGATAACTATGTATATGTGATAGAAAGAGGTTTTGTCTTTTCTTTATTTTATGAAACGTAAAAAACAGCAACTCTATATCTAGGCTGATAATTTTTTTTATCGTAAAGTTAATATGTAAAAAATTGTTGTTCATGAAATATAGTTTAATGTGTGTGTATATATATCTTTTTAGCGAGTAATGAGAAATTTGTACCGCCTGATGATGATAATACAACAACTACAGCTATACCCTCAACAACTACTACAACTACTGTGAAGCCTACGAGTACAACATCGATACCAACTCCGACTACTACAAATGCAACGACAACTACTCCAAAGCCAACTGAAAAATCAACAACTGTAGAACCAAATTCTACAACAAGTAGCCCGAAACCGACACCTACAACTCCGACTCCAGGTCCAACTCAAGCTCCAGTTGTAACAACAACTGCCTTACCGGACTCGCCTAGTACCAGTCGACATTTTGATGGACTGAGTTTCATGGGTGAATATCGCTTCTTATATTTTCTTATATACATAAATTCAAATCTAGTCTCAAAACAAATGTCTGATGCTATGGATTTATTCATTATCTTTGTTTTTTTTTTCAACTCTTTTAGGTGGAATAATATTGACTGTTGGAGCAACGGGATTGGCGACACTGGGTTATAAAATTTATAGAATCAGAACTGAAAGGACATATCATAATTTCTGAAAGTCATAGTTTATTTGTTCATTTTTATATCACTTACTTTCATTAATCAAATCAGAACACAAGTGCCTTTTTCAAGATCTGATTGCATCAACATCATCAATCAATCAATCAATGACTTATAAAATGAATGAATTATTTTTCATTCATACTATATATTAATTATTAGTATTCAAAATAATAATGAAGAAATCTGTTATTAAATCAAAACTTGTAAACTACAGGACAAAGATTTCTCTTCTATGAATTGTGCTACTCAAGCAAAGTGCATTTAGCAAATTATTACTATTACGATTATTATCATCATCATCAAACACGTTTATTTGCAATTGATATTTCGACGCTCCTTACGAAAAACATTAAAATTCAAAATTTCCCATTTAAAATAACATTGAAAAATTTGAAATGAAATGTTTTTCATAAGGAGCGTTGATTTGATCATTGAAATAGTAAATTTTCTGTAAGATTGTTTCCTTTAATCCTATTTTGTTTTTACAATCAATGTGAAATGTTAACTAACATAAAGAATCTGTATTAAATTTTTTTTCGTCTTTATTTGGTGCAACTCATTATTAAAAGTTTTTCCTTTAATTAATTTTTGTTTTATTTATTTATCTATATTCTATAGTTAGCGAAAATACAAATAACATCAACGAAGAATATTTGAAAAAATATTACATTCAGCATTTATTGTGTAAGAATATTAAATTTACATTTTGTATCTCACTGGTTATGTAATAAATGTTTAAATGTTAGATACAATAACTGAATAAATACTTTTCAATTATATGGAGAACATTTTATTTACAGGTATATATAGATAATGAACAAATTTCAATTAAATAATAATTATCCTCTCAGAATATCCAATTCTGCTGGAGTGATATGCATTCTAAGATCTTTCTCGCGTAACATATCCTGAATTTGTATCAATTTATGCGGTGTTATTTCTGCTGAGTCAATGTACAAACAACGTGCCCATGGGCAATTGTTTAGGCTCACATGATACACTTTTTCACCAATTGTTTGACATAGATTTTCTTCGCGTAAAAATAGCATGTAAAAACGCCAAACCAAAGGACATTTTTGAAAATTTTTGTCACTGTAAAGAAATTTGTTTTAAAAATTAGTTGACTCGTGTATGTTGTAATATGAATCAAATGTATAATCAATCACATACTGGGTTAATGTTCTGTACAAAGATAAAGTTTTATTTCGCATTGCATCCACAGCATCGAAAAGCTGCAACGATTGCATCTTTTTTATCTGCATTTGATAGGTCAGACACAGAGTAAGAAATTGCCAGAGAGAGTTGGATTGACTCGTGCAATTTCGCTTCCAGAATGGCAATTCGCTCTTTAAAAATGAAATAGACAATTATAACATAGCAGTTGTTTGCTCATTTGTTTGATGTTGATCAAATAAAATGCATGTTACCTGAATTTTAGCCCAAACAGAAATCATATAAAAATTATTTGTATACTTGGTTAAAGCTTCAAGTACAGTATTGTTCAGATTGTCACAATACTTTGGATCTTTTTTGCAAAAAAATTGAAGTAGTGATATTTTGCATTCGTATAATTGTTCCTGAAATGATTTGAATTATTTGATAATAAAACATTAGAAATATTGATTTTCACGACGAGTAATGTCAAAATGTTTATTAGATTGAATGTACCTCCAAAATTGGACTCTCATTGGTATGGTGTAGACATTGGTTGAACATTGTCAAAATATGTTCTCGTTCATGTTGTTGAATGTACAAAATGTAAGCGTAACAAGAGATGATATCACAGTACGTATTTGACAAAAAGCTTATGCCATCGGAATTGTTGGGCTGTTGAGTTAAAAATTGTTCCACGCATTGTTTAAAATAATTCTCAATATAGAATAATTTTGTTTGCACTGCCGATGTCTCATCGTCAGACACAACTGCTAAAAGTGTAATGACATTCAAGATTTGTTCTGCGTAACGTGAATCATCTTGAAACCGCAAATATAATTCGCAAAGCGTTTTGTATACACTGAAAATAGCTGCGTTTTCATTTGAATCAGCAAATTTCAGTGAATGAGAATCAACAGATTGTACAGCAGATTTTAAAATGCTTATACAATTGTCTAATCTTCCGAATTCCATCTCTGTCATCGCATACTCGCGATAAAAATATAAATTGTTTCTGTTTTGAGGTTTCTTCAGAAAATCCTTGATCATTGTTTTAATTTTTTTACTCCTGAAACAATTGATGCAAGTCAACAAATGTATGAATATTTGACTTAATATCCAAAAATGAATAAACAATCAATTACTTGGTATTCAGAGAATCTCGTTTGTCCATGATGATAAGTAAACGTTCAAATCTCAACCACCAGATGTGAATACTGTCTTTTTGATGAGCTGTTAATATGTCTGCAAGATTTCGAAAAACCATGCGGATGAATTCTAAATAAGATTCTTGAGCTGGATGAAATGATAAAAATTGTGGCCCAGAAGTAAGATAATTTTTGAGAATTCCTTCAAACACACTGACATCAAGACCAAGATCAATCGTATGTTCAAAAATTGGATAAATCAATGGCAAAATACATTCGGCTGAATCAGCAGTCCAGCAAGATCGGTCCAAATACGAATTCTGAAATAAACACGACAAATGAATTATTCGTTCATCCTGTTGTTGTGCGTTTGATTTTCAATTTAGATAGATGAATAATAGTGTTGAATAAACCTTGAGTAGATAATGCCTAGTTGGAAGTAAAGGAACCTTCAGAAGCACCAAACAATGTACCGCAAAATGAAAGTTGAATTCGTTTGTCATGAAGGGATGGACAAAATCAGTTACATCTTCAGATGAAATGAATCTTTTGTGATCTCCAACAACGTCCAATTGATTTTGTTCGATGCTTGTCCAATGGCATCGTTCCCGTAAGGATTCAATTCTCAGCCACAATTGATTCAATGGCAACCCAGAAGTTAAAATCACTTCTTCCATGTCAACTGAAACAATAATTCTATTGTGTTATTTAATTCAAACAAATATAAACAAAAATGCAGTTATTCATTTACAAATTGCTTACTTAATTTTTTCTCATTTATAGACCCAGAGAAAGTTAAATTCTCTTGAGTCAAGTTCAAATTCAACGTGAGATTGTATTTGATGGCTTGCCACATGTGCTCCCAATGACCGGTATGCCTTAAAAACATGAGACTTTCGAACAACAATCCTATAAAGGATATATTAAAATAGATAGACGAAAAAAAAGTAATAAATCACTCAACCAATTATCTCATACTGACCTAATAAATGAACATCATGTTCATTAGAATGAACTTTTAATTTGTGACGAAAAATGTTGAAACGTCTAGACATCAGTTGATTGATTTTGTTTACATTGCAGAGCGCAACTGAGAATTTCATTGTTGTTATCAAAGCCTGCCACAATGCCAAATTAGTTGAATCTTTTTTCAACAAACATTCTAATTGCGTTGCGAAATCATCTGCCGCTAATAAGCTAGACATAAATTGTAATTTCATTTCAAACAATTTTGTTGAGCTTGGAATCTTGTCCAATGCTTTATTCACCAATGACAATTGTTTCTCTAATTTTAATCTCTCTTTGTCAGCATCATTTTTGAATCTCGCCAGTTGACAAATTTCTTCCTAAAAGTAGACAATCTGAATGACACCTAGGATACAATAAATAACAAGTACCTATGTTACATTTTTGAATCAATATACTTGAAGTGTAATATATTCTATCCAAATTTGTTCATCATCCGGTCGTTGGTTCAATTGTTCATTCAAATTTCGCACGGTATTCTTGTGCTTTTCTTCTGCAAGACTCATACTACTCTCATCAATTTCTCGCTGCATTTCATTTTGTGTTTTACACGATTTGCTTCTGTTTTCTCGTTTACTTTCTTTTCCATATCAACTTTTGAATAGTATCGGCGACAATTACTTTTCAAACGCTTGTTCTTGCTCATCAAAACAAACCCAAGACTCTTGTTAATACTCATATGATACGCTGGTCTTGTCCGCCGATCAAAACTCTCAATTTGATAATTTACACGGTCTCTGTATCTGTCTTCAAATAAACGTTCTTCACGTCCCTATCATATTTTGCTTTTTCATTATCACTATCATTCTCATGTCGCCATTTTCTTCTCTTCTTTTTCCTCTTCTTCTTCTTCTCTTTTTGTTTATTGTACTTCTCATCAGAATCATCACTGTCACTTGAGATGTCAATCACTTGAACAGACGTCGATTCATCCTCATTGCTCGATGATGAGATGTCAATGATGATTGTCTGCTGCTGGCCAACGAAACTTGAATTCGAGAGCCATTGAATTTTATCTGAAAAAACAAAATGATACATTTTCTTTTGTTTCAAATAAGTAAACCAATTTGTTTTTTTATAGAATTAATTATCTTGTCAATTATCGACCTGTCGCATCTTCTTCAGGCAAATTGTTCTGACTTGTTATTGAATAAGCAGGAAATAACGACATGATATTTTGTTATTTCAATAAATACTAATAATAATATATAACACAAGAGAATAACAATGAACGCAGTTTAGATTTTTATGTTGTTTGAAGGAAAGAGGTTATGAGTAACATAACACAACAAGAGGACACTGGCGCCCTCACAAGTAGGTGGTGATAGAAATAAGCAGTCATATATTTTGGTAAGCGCTTGATAGTGCTTGATAGCCTTACAGCGAAAATTGAACAAGAAGACACGACAAATATGGCAAGTGAAAAGAAATCAAGTAGTTCTTCTACAAAATCACAAGAAGAAATCATTGCCGGGTTCCAACAACTTCGCAATGAACAAAGGGCAATGGCTAACAAATTATCCGAAATGGAAATGGAACTCAATGAGCACAAGTAATTATGATACAAGAATTTGAAATATAACCTCAATTTGGCAACACTTTTCTAACCGGTTTTTCTCTTTTACAATCAACATTTAATTTCTATTATTTATTATTATCAACTTAATTATGTGTCCACAGAATTGTAATAGACACTTTAAAAGGAATCGACCCGAAGAAAAAGTGCTACAGAATGATTGGTGGCATTTTGTGTGAAAGGACTGTCGGTGATGTTTTGCCAACTTTAGTATCAAATAGGGATCGGGTAATTATTTCAATAAACATATAATATCAGTTTGACACAATGGTCAACAAATAATCTTCAATGTACTTTTTTAAAGTTCATTCATTACATTTGATTAATGTGATCTTCTTTCCTTCATTTATTAGCTAGAACAATTAATCAAATCATTAAATGAACAAGTGACGAAGAAAGGAGTGGAAATTAATGAATACAAAGAGAAGCACAACATTAGGATTCAAGGACAATACGACCCTCAAGAGCAGAACGAAGAAAGCACAGAAACAAAGAGAAATACGATTGTAGTTAATCCAATTGAAGTTTAATTATCGCCAATCAATTACATTTTTTATTTCAATTTTTATTTAGTTAATAATATGATCATCGTGCACACACATGTATTGTCCACTCTACTGCTATGCATATACAATTCATTTATAAAATATTCATCATTTTTTAATAAACCATTCAAAATGCTAAAATAAGTTGTTACAAATGAATAAATGAACACGTTGAATCACACTTGTTTGACTTAATCTTTCTTGTATAATTATATATTATAGGAATAGGTTCATATTCAAACACGATCAAGCGCGAAACATGAACCAACTATATTTATACATCAAACTAAATTTTTAATGTACTTGAATGAATCAATTATTATTTTGTATAATAATATAGCAATACTGACGTAGTGGAACATATGCTTGCCGATTTTTTTTTTTTTTTTTTCATTTGGTTGAATAATATAATATAATAATATGAGAATGCTCTCAATTACGAATCATCATAGCAGCGGCACCAGCAGAAGCAATAGCAACAGTCTAGTGTCTCTCTCGTTGATATGATATATATACGACCCATACCTAACCTAACCTAATATTTCACGTGGGATTGTGTAAAAAAGAAGTTGCACTTTGAAGAGCTCATTGTAATGATTTGTTAAATGAAAACTAGAAAAGAAATAATTAATAATAATAATAAATGAATGAATAAACAAAACAGGTTAGTTTGTTTAGATTGAATATTTTTAATTTTGATAAAAATTGATAATCGTGATTATTGAAATCAATAGAATAAGTAATATAAACATTGGTTATTTCGTAGACGACAAAAACACGATTGGAAGAATATTTAAAAACGACAAAATGTTTTCAAAAACGTTATTATCAATTAAAAACATACGGAATGTTGAAAAGCTGATACAGTGTCGTTTTATGTTGAATACACCGGTGCATTGTAAGTCGCAAATCTTGTGTCGGAATTCAAGAACAAGTGAAAAAATAAGTGAAAGGCTAAATTTAAGGCGAAATTATCAGCAAAGAAATGTAGAAAAAGTGGTGAGATTGAATGGACAAGAAGAAGAGTTGAATGAAATAGTTGACATAGAAGCTGAAACGACAAAAAATGATTCAACTAATGTGTACGAGAATACAGAGGCCTCATGGTATCATCAACAGATTGTTTCGTTGGCAGGTTTGTATTTACAATAAATAATGAAAAGAATAAGTGTATATACGAAAAGAGGTACGAAATGAATGATAATTGTTTGATATGATAGGTTATTCAGATATTGTAGCAGCATCGCCAGTGGCAGGGAGCATCTCCGAAGCAACAGCAATGAACCTGTTAAAACATGACTGGACAAAGATGACAACGCAACAAATTGTTGATAATTTTGTGCAACTAAGCTCGTATATTTATTGTTGCTTGAAAGAGAAGAAAGAGGTGAATTATACAAACGTGATGGATAGTTTGAAGGATCATTTGATGATAATGAGCCAGGCTCAATTAGAGCTCGTGCTCAAGCATTATCAGTTGGTCAAATTGGATAGTCGAAAGCTCGAGATGCAGCCATTTATCAAAGCTTTGGACAAAGAACTTCTGAATCGTATTCATGAATTAGCATTGGACCAACGACTCAAACTTGCCGATTTGATTCAACTCGCAGGCATCTCTAAGCAACTCATCTCGTTTTACAAGCTCATGAAGATGCTCAAAAACAAAATCCATCAGATGTCACACCCGCAACTCATTCATTATTCATACCTGCTCGTTGCTAATAATCACTGTCCTCAGTCCATGTACGAACTCGAATATCGCCTGGAAAACATTTACAGTCAGATGAACCTCAACGAACTCTCACTCATCTGTTTACTCTTTTTCAAAAGAAAGTACCAAGCCAAAAATGTTCAGTTCAACACTATGTTATTGAGCTATTGTGTCGATCATGTCGATCAAATGCAATCTTACAACGTTTCTTCCATTATGAAATTCTGCAGGTTCTGTTTTTATTTCTGTTTATTTAATTCATATTATATTTCGTATTCATACATCATATCATTGTCTCATTAATTATATTTGAATTTGCAGGTCGTTCAGAAATAAAGATGAGGTAGAAATCTTCAAAAAACTTTTACTAGCTTTGGAACACAGACTTGACCAATACAGTTGGATTGTTCTTTCACACATAGCTCAAGCTGCTGCAAATCATTCACTTTATATTGAATCCGTCACAAATAAAATAATGGACAGGTTTACACAAATCAACTTTCTACATTTACTCTTCTTCAATTCGTTTTTATTGTTCAATTTCATCATTTAATTCACTTTACAATCTGTTGGCAGATTTATCAATGAGTCGATATCATTTAGACTCAAAGATTTTGAACGCATTGCAATTGCGGTGAGTGTTTATGACTTTGGACCAAAACACCCCGTTATTAAAACAATTGTGGATCAACTCAAATGTCCCGAAGGTCGTTATGATGAAATTAAAAAGTAAGTTGTATATGTATATATTACATGTATAAATTTTCATTAATTTGTGCATAAATACATTTTCTTCATAAAGTATCAATCAAATCATATTTTAGAGTAGTCAATATTATTTTTGAGTTTTCAAGAAATCACATAAAGGAATGATTTCTTAATTGTGTTTCTCTGTTAAAATATAATATACTGAAACTCGAATAAATATTTTCATAAAAAAAGTAAGAACAAATTATGGATAAAACACAATTTTTTTGGTTCTTTCAGAAAAAGAATTTGCAAATTATATTTAAAAAATACGTTCTGTTCAGTGTAATGAATTTAGATATAAAAAATGTTATTTAAAAAAATGTTTTTCCGACACAGTTTTTACGACTTTGTAAAACAGTCATAAAAATCATTTTTCTTCTCAGGCGACGATATATATATGCATTATTAATGTGATTTCTGTTTTATTAATTAAGGTATACCAAATCTGTTCCTATCACTTGTATGTTTCTTGGGCAAACGGGCTATTACAACTTGTCGTTACTGGAAAAAATAATGGATCCAACATTTTATACTCCTTTATATACAAACATGTTGTACAATCCAAATTTGGAATACCTTTGGTTGGATCAAAGTATTGAGATTGAGATCCCAGAGTTTAAAGGATGTCGTTTGGATGATAAAATTGTTCTCAAATATACAAAGGTTTGCTCTCACTTTTATTATTGTTTTTTGAAACACAAATTTTTTCCATTGATATCAATAACAGAATTAATTATTTTAATTATAACGATATATTTTGAACGAAATGTTGTTCTACAGAAATACAAAGAATCGATACCCAATTTACAATCAAAATCATTGAGCAAGTACAACAAACTGGCATTAGATATTTTCATTGAATTTCAGGTAAAGTATAATAGTATATTTCATGATTGACACTAATGAATATAACAAGATTGAATGAATTGAATTGAATTTGGATAATTTCAGAATATATTTGGGGATACATCAGTGGCATTTACACACATTTTACCACATTACATGAAACCAGATTTGGTAATAGCTCTGGACTCTGGTGATAAAACTTTACCAGTGCAAGAAATCATATCCAAAAGTGAAACTATAAAATACATTCCTGACCAATACAAAAGTGACATCAAATGGTTTGCAATCATAATTGGAACTCATTATTCTTGTTTGCACAAGACGAATCAGCCCACTGGTTTTGTTTCATCCAAGATGCGCCAATTAAATCGTCTTGGATACACGCCTATTCTTGTAAATATATTATTTTGTTTTAAATCTTTTTATCTATGAAATATTTAAAAATAGAATGTGTCTGCGGAGACTGTAATCGTGGATATAACATGGCTATATCGTGGCCATAACGGGCATATACCGAACTCCATACGGTGATATAAGAACTATCTACATCCATATGTAAACAAATTCTAAATCCCCGTAAAAGTGACGTTTCACTAGAAAAGTAATTATATCCTCATGGAAGAGCCATGTTGTTGTTGCTGTTATTGTTGTTACAAGAGCTAAGATACAAACAAATATTTTTTCACAGTCCATAGATTATAAACTCCACAAAATTAAATATAATTTTATAATAATTATATAAATAATTATTTATAAGGCAACGTCATATCCACGTTTATGGTCTTCGCAGAAACTTTGTTAAAAATATGTTTCACTTGTTCAATTTTGTGTTTTATATATGAATTTTATTTTTAGGTCAATTATTTCGAATGGCAGCAAACATTGAACAAAAGCAGACGTTATTATCTGGAATCTTTAATTCATGACGTAAACAAAAGACCCCAATTTAAAAATGAATTGTTTATCGAATAGTTTCAACACTTATATTTTTACTGACTTGCTGTCTGAATAAAAAGACAGTTTTTTTTTTCAGGCAACAATTTTGAAGTCCATTTATAAATAATATTTGTACATACATCTGTTAATAATATAATAAAAGATATAATAATTTTAACATGATATTTGTATTGTCTGGAAGTCACGTTACCAAATATTCGATTCCAATCGAATATTCAATGTATATAATAATTTGATTTGAAAATAAATGCAAATATGTAGGTATATGTATATACACACACTTATAATTAATAGTTTGATATAGGAAAATATCAAAAGTTTGATATGTGTGATTATAAAAGAAGTAAAATTAGAGTATTAAATATTCCAAAACGTTAAATGTACAAAACATGTAAAGAATGTTAACTAATAAATAATTGACGATAACAAAATTGGAATCATAGATAGTTGAAGCATTGATTATATCTATCGGACTAACTGGAAGACTCTTTGGTTGATTGTTTACATTCATCTAAAAATATAGCAATTTTTCTGCTTATGAACATTTAAATTTCAAAATATCTCTTGTTTTGTTACTATATATATAAATGATTGTAGTATTATCATTTGGTTATTGTCATTACAGACTGAGAATAATTTTTATTTTAAATGTCAAGGGTATTTTCTAGCCACTTTTTGGAATATTCATAAGTAATGAATAAAGTTGCTGTCGCTGGTATAGTTCTAATTAACGTAGGTTTTAATCCGTTGTAAAGAGCACTGATTCCCTCAGTGCGAACAATGTGATTCATCATTGTAAGGGCAGGGGTTTTTAAATTTTGTACCTGAAAAATATAGCGGAAATGTTTGATTTATATGAAAAAATCAATGATGAATAATAAAAGAGATTGAGACTTGGCATACTTGTATTCGACTTTTGACAACGTCTGCAGGAAAAATGACAATCCAAAGAATTGTTCCTCCAACAGCTCCAGCCAGCATTGTTTTTTGCCAACCAATATCGTCTTTTTTTTGACCAGGTTTGGCGAGAAGCTCTCTGGTCAATTCATAGCCACCAAAGAAAAAAAAATATCCCGGCATCTCTCTGGCAATTGTTGACGAAAGTCCGGTAAACAAACCTCGAAATCCATTGTCATGAATGATCTTTCTCGTCAACTCCCAAGGCCCGATGAGTTTCTAAATGTATCAAATCTAATTATATCAAATTCTCACAAGAATCATAGTACATGAACGACGAAATTGTCATTGTATGTAGTATACCAACCACTTTTTGAACAGGCATATTTTTTTCTTGCACTTCTCTCATTGCCTGCAATCGGCATTTGATTAATTCAGTCGGACATAATGTCAAAGATGAAAAAAATGCAGCTAAAAATCCTGCGCAAGCGTTTCCAACAGAAGTTAATTCTGATACTGTTTGCACATCTGAAATTAAGATTTAATTGAATTATTGATAGGCTATATTATATTCGAACAATCATTGATATTTTATGTACCTAAAATATTCGCTATAACTCGTTGACAGCCGCCATAGGCAGCAAACAGCACAGAATTTTCAGCTACATTTGCGACCAACGAGGGCACCGTTCCTGCATATAAGCCTCGAACAATGCCATCAGTCGCAAGCGTTTTTCGAAAACAATCAGTCATTCCCGAGTACAACGAAGGGAACGTTTGCATCTTCACTTTAATCGTATCTAACGGTTGCCCAACATATACAAGAGCAATTCCACCTAAAACAATCAACATTTGAGTAAATAACATTTCATTCATTCACTCATTCAGGCCTCCAAAATTTACCTAGAGATCCTGAAGTAAAATCAATAAACCCTCGTTTCAGACTATCGCCGGTCGATTCACATTCCCCATGCATCTTGCTCACTTCAATTCTTCAATTGTTCAAAATAATTAATACAGTAATTATTACACAAACGTGCTGCTATTGCTAATTGTTACGTCGCCACCAACAACTCGTGGTCCATCCACGTGAGTTATGACGCTATCAACTTGTTCATTTTGCAATCACAATATCAATGAGTTTAGTTTCATTCTGCTATCTGCTCAATAGTATACAGCAGCTAGACTTTCGGCTGCTACTGCTTTGCGCGCGCGGTTCTTGCTTCAAAATACTAACCTCTCTTACGCCTCCTTCCGTGACTTTAGTGTATGTAAATTAAAAAACGTGCGTGGCGTGGCGCTGCTTTAGGATTTTTTATTTTCATGACGATGACTACACTGACATGATTTTGACTGCCTGCACACATCATGCGCGCACGTGTTGTTGTATTTTGACAGCTGCTGCGTCTTCAATTTCAGTTAAATTTCTTCAATTGTTAGATATGAAGATTGATTGAGAACAAAACAAGCAACAACTGATTTATTATTCTGTAAATCAAAAATGAACATCATTGTGGCTGTATTATATCTACGAAAATAGCAGCAGCAGCAACAACAATAATAAGTCAACATAACCTCAATTGTGATGAATGGGGTGAGAAATACCTAAGGGCCATGAGAAGAAGACTGGAATGTAGGGTTATTGGAGGGCTATCGGTGGTAGGTTATACGAAAAGAAAATAAGACAAATTAATAAGAAGAAGAAGAAAAAGAGCAGACATGATTTCGTATATGACAACACTGGCAAATGGCATAATAGGCGTGAGCGTATTGGCAATGCCCTACTGTTTCAAACAATGTGGCATTATTTTAGCAACGATAATGTTACTTGTGAGCAGCGCGCTATCTCGATTGGCGTGCCATTTTCTAATTAAATCCGCGACAATGTCGCGTAGAAGGAATTATGAGTTTTTAGCGTTTCATGCGTTCGGCAACATGGGCAAAATTCTAGTCGAGTTGTTTACAATTGGCTTCCTTTTGGGCACTTGTATAGCTTATTTTGTTGTCATCGGTGACCTCGGACCCGAGATAGTAAGCAAATTAGTGGACAAACACCCTCAGGATATTAGGACAAGTCTTTTGATCAGTAGTGCAGTATTCATTGTATTGCCTCTTGGATTACTCAAAAATATTGACAGCCTCTCGAGTGTCTGCACGGCTACCATTGTATTTTATGTTATTTTAGTACTCAAAGTAAGTCTCGTCAACACAATCAACTTTTATTACAATTATAATCAACTCTCAAATCATGTTAGCTGTTTTTTCTCTAGGTGATATCTGAATCAACAAGTCATGTATTAGCCGAAGACTGGTTTTCGCACGTTCATTACTGGAGACCTGCTGGCATTCTTCAATGCATTCCCATTTTTTCGATGGCTCTTTTTTGTCAAACTCAGCTCTTTGAAATTTATGACACTATACCAAATGTAACTTTGGATAAAATGAATGCAGTCGTCAAAGGGGCTCTCAATATTTGTACCTCAGTTTATTTGTGCGTTGGATTCTTTGGTTACATTGCATTTTGTACGAAACCATTTACAGGTACGATTTATAATCATTTACTTACTTCTTATTTTAATCTTCAATATTTCATTATTTTTAATCATCAATTGATCATAATTTTAAATCAAAAACAGGAAACATTTTGATGAGTTTTGAACCAAATTTGACATCGGAAGCCATGAAGATAGGCTTTGTCTTCTCAGTGGCGTTTAGTTTTCCATTAGTCGTATTTCCATGTCGATCAAGTTTGAACTCATTATTATATCGCAGAGTAAGTAACTTGTCATTGTATACCAAACATTATATTATATATATTCTTCAAACAAATGTCAATATATCAATGTTTGTTTATTTAGGTGGCTGTCTACGACACATTAAATTATATGCCAGAAACAAGATTCAAATGTCTTACTCTCATAATTGTCAGCATATCATTGTTGATTGGAATCTTGATACCAAATATTGAGTTTGTTTTGGGACTCTTAGGATCAACTACAGGAGTTATGATATGTTTAATATTCCCTGCGACATTTTTCATTTCGATCAATAATAAAAATACTAATGAAACAATTTTTGCGCACGTAAGTATCAATTAAATTCATACTTTTTTTATAATAATAATGATAATGACGATGATGTTTATGAATACATTTTAGCTCATGATATTTGTTGGAATTTTGATATTGACTCTTGGAACATATGCAAATTTATACGCACTGGAAGAGTCTACAAATATCAAAGTTTTTGCTGATCCTCGTGAATTTCAGAACCAAATTCTTCACAGTCCAATGAATATTGAGAACAATTTAATAAGATTGCCAGAAAAAAAAGGTACGTTACTTTAGCAATTGAACGCTCAAGTATAATACAATTATTATAAGTATAAAATAAAGGTGACAATTCATTTCACAGAAATAGTCGCAGAAACAAACTTGAAGGATGAAGTGAAAAAAGTTACTGAGCGGTTATTGTCCAAGAATGAGAAAGCGAAACAAGTAATGGGTGATTTGGCAGTTAAACTTGATGATGACGAAGAAACGAAAATGAAGGTGAAAAAGAAATTGATAGATAATGAGAATGACAAAATTGAAGAAGCTGAATCAAAAGACAAGGAAAACAAGGTTATGGAAAACAAATTCAAAGAAAATCATATGAACGCTAACAACTTGATTAACTCTGATGCAATTCAAAAAGAAGATTTGGAATTGGAGGCAGCCGAGGATGAAGTGAAAAAACGAGAGGACGACAAGTTACGAGAAACTTTGAAAAAGTATAAGCAAGAACAAATTGAAATTTTGAAGGAAACGAAGGAAATTCTTAAGGATATCAAGGAGCATAAAAAGGAGTTGGAGAAAGCATTTTACCAGCAGGCTGATTCTGTTAAGGAAGGAGATAGTAAAAAAGGTGCGAGTAATATTATTAATCAAACAGACAATGAGAAGAAAGAGAAGAAAGTGAAAGATCACATTTTGGGTGCTTTGACAAAGGGGATGGCTTTGAAAAATAAGTCCAGCAACGAGTTGCAACAATTTTCAAATTCAGCTGAAACGTTGTCCAACAACAATTCAATTGGCGAACAAAAATTATTGCCAATCCCAATTGTTTTACAAATGAATAATCAAACTCAGCAAGTGAATATGAGCGAAATATCATCGCCAGCTAAGCAGACAAACAATGACTTGACCAAAAAACATGAACGTGACAAACGTAATGCAGATATTATTATAAATCAAACCCACCGTGACGAATCGAATGATTCGAAACATGCCACAATTAGAGTTAGAGACTCTGCTGCGAAGAATAGTCCAACTGATATTTGCATAAAGAATAACAATAATTTATCATCCAAAGATGATGAGGTGAGCCAAACTGATGGAGTGCAACAACTCGATTCGGCGAAATTGATGATGGAAACCGCTAGGCTGTCGTTACAGCAAGAGTTTACCGAAAATGCTATAAGCGTGAGACCTCAAGTCATACTAGACATTCAATCAACTGCGATTCAAAAACGAGATTTGAAAGCTTTCAACACGAATAACATCAATTGATTTTGTATCTTACTTTGATTGATGCAGTTGTAATCGCATCAACTTCTATCATTCTTTACTATATCTTGTTGATAAAATATGATATTGTAATTTATTCTGGTTACAATCAATTATTTTTCTATTCCATCGCGTGATTTAAATTTGTTGTCACTCCATAGTATGTACGAACAATACTTGTATGATTTGAATAATTGCTGATGCGATGTTATCCAAAATACAAGATATTGTAATCATTCATTGTTATAAATATAGAAGCACCTCTCTGTGATAGTTTATTCAAATGTCACCAATATCTTATTTATATATTATGCTGCAAATGTAAAATATATCATTATATGAGATACATTTTGAATACTATTCAAATGTTATATGGTTTGGATTGTATGTTAGGCATGTGATGATACATGATATTCAGTATGATGAATCGTCAACTTTATTAGTTTGTATGTGTATCAAGTATTAAATAGTTTTTGTATAGAAAACAAATGTTGTACAAAAATATTTTGTCTAATAAACTAACAAACGATTATCTTTAACAATATAATACACTCATTGCATTTATTGTGAACGTTTTGTTTGCACCTCGATTCATTGATTTTTTCATAAATATTAGAATTATATATATTATATAAAAAGTATGAATGGATTTGGTTTTGTTTAAAATACGAGTATATATCGAAGTGTAGTACATTTTTGTGTGGCATGTAAAATATCGATTGTTGGGGCATGTAAAGATGGACAAGTTCAGGGCGTCGGTGCGCGTCTTTCGTTTGCGCGTGCGCGTGTGTGATGTGTGTATGTATTTGTGTGTGCTGTGGCGCGGTCTGACCGTCTGACTGAGTCAAAGTGTTTCTTAGAGCGTAATCTTGTATAGACACACGCACATTTGCTATTTGTCGAGACTTTAGATCTAAAAAACTTTTGATTCATTCAAATCAAATGTGAAGGAGTTTAATTTGAAGCCAATTGATTGAATAAGAAAAGCGATAATCATTGGCGTTGTCAATATCTAAATGATAATTCATTTGAGCGCGCGTTTCACATGGAGTCGACAGCCAGTGTCAACGATCAATAACAATACGAAAATGAATTATAGACTTGCAAATTAATTATATTATCTTAGTCATGGTATCTGGCGTTCCGGCTCGGCTTTTGCCGGAGCCTGAAAATTATGCTAAAAACTTCTATGAGCTATTTAAAACCGTCATAGAAGCTCAGAGGTACGGTATTTTATAACCTCTAAAGTCCTGCGTTCATCTATTTAATGTATTTTTGTTCTTCATTTCAAAATTTTAATTCATTTTTATCTTTTCAATTCATATA
>JAAMPD010001143.1:0-29014 GCA_025266255.1 Trissolcus basalis | reverse complement strand
TTAAAAAATCTTTTTAATAATATAGTTTATAATAATATTGTGCAAAGATCGTTTAGCAACGATTAACAAAACTAAAAAAGTAACACAAAAAATAACGTGAAAAAACGAACAAGAAATCAAATATAAACATTTTTTAAGTCGGTATAGTAAAACACAACAAAACCCCACTTATAAAGTGACTCTTGCAGTATTGAAATGTATTTTTACAGAAAAAAATTTTCTGTTTTAATTAAGTAACTAAATTTTCTGATTTTTTCTAGGGTTTTTGAGAAGTTTATCTAACATTCGATTTTATTTTAAATCTAAAAATTCAAACAATTGAAAATCTCATAACATTTCTATTGTTATATGAAATTCGCGCATTCACTAGTTGTCAAGCGATATCATTAAAAAATGTATCCGCAAAATTTGCCACAAAAAATGCGTCTACATTATGACGTCATTTTTCATTCAAAACAAATTAAAAGAGTGAAGAATGCAGACGGTTCTGCAAAATCCAATAAAGCGGATTTTGAAGAGGTGACTCGGAAGATTTCCCGGCGACGAGGTGGTCGAGCCCATCGACCTTTAAAAAGTAAATGATTCATATTGCTTTTATGTATATATTACTTATCATGAAAATCAGATTCAAAAATAAAACAAAATCCTAAAATACTAAATTATTTGCATGTCTCTCAAATTATTAATTTATTGTTTTCGAGCAACTCTCAATTACTGTGAGTGTTAACTGTTTCATCAAATTGTATCCAAACTTGAACATTTTATTTATTTATTTATTTATTTTTTATTAATTTTTCAGAATGTACATTTTCATACACATCAATTGAATCTCATTTTTTTCAACAGAGAACACGGTTGAAGTCATCTGGACTCATTCGACGTTGCGCTTTGAGCGAGAGCTAGTTTGGGAGGAAAAATATTTGAAGTTCTCGGAGTGGCCCTTATATGTGCAGATGATGACATTCCAATCAAATAAACAGTTTCGCCGAAACGTCGAGGTGGATTGCTTAATTTGAAGTGAGTAAAATTCATTTGTTTAAATTAATTAACTTCGACATATAAGTAAGAAATTTATGTAACGTACTCATGGGTTTTAGTGCTCCTTTTTTTGCAGTACGAGTTACCATAAAAAAATTTGGTATTTCGCCCTTTTCCGTTGTAGCCAGATTTCTGTTCACCGTCGACAACATTCATCAATAACAACGGAATCAAAAAACTATTACGCTGAACAGAACTATCTTACTTTATTCATTTATTTTATTTTATTTTTATATAAAAAAATAAAGCAGTTATGTAACTTCAAATAAACTTTTCTGTTAATGGACAAACTTTTGTAATAAAACAACATTAGGTCGTTGTTAGGGCAACATAGTAACCTAAACATAGATTCATTCGAATATTTCAAACATCATTGAAAAATTGTATTTCTTTTTATAAAAAGAAGTATTTATAATATACATAATCAGATCTGAGAAAAACTGTAAAAGGACAGAAGATTGTTATTATCACATTATTATCGTTAAATATAAATATGAGAATGATGTAAATAAAAACGACCAAAAATTAAATTTGTAAGTTATTTTACATTTTTATTATCAAAAAAAAGGCATTACACAAACATAAACGAACACATTGGTGCGTTTTTGTTAGGTTTCAGATGTGTTCAGAAAAAAATCCGAGCCATGAAGCATGAAGATAGATGGTTCAGATTTTTTTCTGAACGTAACAAAAACGCACCTTATGACTTCATCTGTTTTTCACCACCGCCATCTAGCGGCCGATTTTAACACTTCACCCTAACGTTTTTTACGGTGTTTTATCCCTGATCCAAGAATTCCGTATTGTGATCCGTAATGTCACATATGATAGTCAATCAAAACTCACCTAACTCATCCTGAACTACGTCTGGATTCTTAACCTGTTTAAATATATTTAAAAGTCAATCTTGCAAAGGAAAGTTATGTTTACAAAAGTGTTTCATTCAAAAAAAGTAAACAAAGCAAATATACATTCAAGCTATTGTCATAATTACTAAGAAAAATGTCTGAGACGACGAAAAATGATGACAAATTGAAGAACAGTTTTTTGAACTGCGTTCAAACGTTACAGTTTTCAAAAGATGACAAAACCCCGGCACAAATCGCGGAAATTGAAAGAACAATTTTGATGACAAAATGTTTCTCTGCTGTTAAATGGTAAGTAAAAAATACCTGTCGTTTATTTATTTATGTTTTTTTTTTTTTGTAATTGCTGAAACTAATTTTAAGTTTTGTTTATTAAAACAGTGTTTTTATTTTTTCATAGCAAGGCACTTGCACCTGTTCTTGAAGAGTCCCTGAAAGCATATTCAAGCATAATCGACGACACTTCAGAACTGAATAACTACTGGGATGTATTCAAAAACGAAAATTTGAAAGTGGAAAACGAGCCACAGAAATGGGTTTGCGGTCTGAGAGACGTGTCCCAAGTGTTATCCTATCTGAAGCCTTTGCCATGTCAGTCAGACCCGCTAAAAGGTTGCAAAAATGCCGATCTAGCTAATAGGCAGATCGAGAAATTCATTAATAATCTTCAGGAGACTGAAAAATCCACAACTGCAAGAAAAGTTACCGGCCATTCCTCCTTCCCATCTTCTTCCTCATTTTCGAATCAGAATAACGATTCTCGAGGAATGAAGCCCGTTTTCAAACCCCAACTCGCGTCCACAAATTTAAACCAAAACCTCAATCCAGCTATCCTAAATTCAAATTCAAATGCAAACCAAAATCAAACCCACAACGAATTTCGTGAGAAGAAACCACTCTTCAAGCAGCAACTCGCGAATCTTCCAACGTCAAATCAAAACCTGAACGGCAATTATTTCAATTCAAACGCAACTCAAAACCAAAATATGAATTTTAACACGAATTTGAATCAGAACCAAAACACAAATTTCAATTCAAAGATGAACATCGAGAGCTCAGAAAGAAACTCGGGATTTCAGTATAACAATCAATCGAATTTTCAGTCGAACTATCAAAATCAAAATTTCCAAAAGTACAATCGCCCTCAGAACGAAAGGACAGTTTCAAGCTCGTCGAGTTTCGGTAAAGGTCAAGGTTACAACCGGGGTCAAGGACAGGACAGATCGGACGACCAAAAGAGCAGCAAGATTGGATTTAAAACTGCTCGCGAGGAGCTGAACATTCAGTTGGCTCAAAAGAACAATAGACAACAGGGGCCGAAGAAGACTTTAGGTGGCAAGCCGAGCACTGTTAACTCTAAGTACGTCTGTCCTTTGAGAAGGGATGATGACAACAGAGATCAGTACTCCAACTTTGATCAACTTGGTAATAATGACGAGGCCGAGGAGGTCGATGAAAGACTGAAGAACATCGACCCGAAGATGATTGAGTTGATTAAAAACGAAATCATGGATTCGGGCGCGAAAATCACCTGGGACGATATTGCCGGGCTCGAGTTTGCGAAGAAAATCATTCAGGAGATCGTTGTGTTTCCTATGCTCAGACCTGACATTTTTACTGGTACATAAAATAGTCTCATACAAAAAGAAATCATAATCAAAATTGACTAATAATTGTAAAAAATTGTTATACTAATTCTGATTATTTTTTTCTAGGACTCCGACGTCCACCGAAAGGTATCCTCCTCTTCGGTCCTCCAGGAACCGGTAAAACATTAATTGGAAAATGCATAGCATCGCAGAGTCGATCGACCTTCTTTTCCATCTCGGCGAGTTCTTTAACATCAAAATGGATAGGAGAGGGCGAGAAGATGGTCCGAGCGTTATTTGCAGTGGCGAGGGTTCATCAGCCAGCAGTCGTTTTCATCGACGAGATCGACTCCCTTTTGACCCAGCGTTCGGAGACTGAGCACGAGAGTTCTCGCAGAATCAAAACAGAATTCCTGGTTCAGCTGGACGGTGCGGCGACCGGCGAGGAGGATCGCATCCTGATCGTGGGGGCGACAAACCGGCCTTATGAACTTGACGAGGCGGCTCGCAGACGACTCGTTAAGAGGTTGTACATCCCTCTGCCAGAACACGAAGCGAGGGGCCAGATCGTGAAGAACCTTCTGAAAAACGAGCGCCACGACCTGACCTTGGAGGACGTTGAAAAGATCTCCGAACTTACGCAAGGATACTCCGGGGCCGACGTTACGAACCTCTGTAAAGAGGCAAGTATGGGGCCCATTCGGAGCATTCCATTCAGTCAGCTGGAGAACATCAGCAGTGATCAGGTCAGACACGTCACCATGCAGGATTTCGTCCAGGCCATCCAGTGTGTTAGGCCTTCTGTGTCGCAGTCGGACCTGTCCGTGTATCTTGAGTGGGACAAAACTTATGGCAGCGGGTCCGCCTTTAAACAATGAACTTAATTTTCCATTACGAGTTTCAATTTTATATTTAAAAACTTTGTTTTATAGAATCTCTGTTTTGAGAAGCGCAGTGATGGACATTTTGTATAGTTATTTTTAATTTTAAGACATAGTTTAAGACATTTGTAATTCAATGGAATCTACATATTTTGATATAAAAGTTAACTTTGATACTTCGATCAAACCTTTTTATTTGCATTTCTTCTCTCTTGATAAAAAACGAAGGACGGTTCCAGGTCAGCTCGAAGAGAGAAGTGAAAGGAGGTTGAAGTATCGGACGAGCTTGGTCATAGTTCATGTTTGTGAATTCAAAGATATTTCATTGGACGAAGCTCGTGTTTCGATAAAATTATAATTTCTTTATATTTCAACATTTGAATGAGTCTCGGTGTCGCGCGAGCGCCACCAAATATGCCGCGGCCTTCACCCCAAACTAAACGACTTTCAATCGGCTGCGACCTCTGAAACTGTTAGTTTATGACGTTTGGAGCAAAACAATATGTTTGACAGTGAAGATTTCGAAATCGAAATGGCAAAAAAATCAATCGAACACTGAAAATGAGATATTGAGGTATCGCAAATTGAAGTTCAGCCTAAGCTGTCAAACAATGTTCGATGCATTTATCTAAACAATAAATCAAGGTAAGAAAATGAGCAGCTGATGCCCAAAGTGTATCTGAAAGTGAGGAGTGAGATTTGTTACATGGAGGAGATCTACGTGGACCGAAACATGTCCACAGTTCCAAATTTACTGTCCAGGTGTCAATTATATGGCAGTTGATAGAATTTTGTTAGGGCAAGTTAAAAACTACCTCAGCTGATTTTGGAATCTGTTTTAATTGTCTGTGACCGATCCGGAGAAATGTCTGTGCCCTGCTGTTCGAATCAAAACGAGCAGCTTGTTGCTGCCGACGAAGACGAACTCAAATGGGAGAGATTCAAAAGTTGGATCCACTGCATTTGCGTTGTCACTTTCGATCTGGAGCTGGGCCAAGCTATTGAGGTAAAATACTTGAGCTTAATGTTACTTTTTATTCAAGAGTAATCCTACTTGTTTTCAATTATTTTAATGGTCCTTATCTTTTTTAGGCTATGTATCCGGAACATATAAAATTATCTGAACAAGAGAGATCAAACGTCTGTTATTTGGCATTTCCTGACTCGAACTCCAGTTGCATCGGGGATACTCAATATCATGTGAGAATAAGACAGAGCAGTAAGGAATCTCAAGAAACGAACGCCCTGAAGAATTACAACAGGAAGGCACCGAATTTTTTAAAATTGGACAGAGACTATTATTGGGGTTATGTCTATTTCAGACAGGTCAAAGATAAGAATCTTCCTAGGGGGTACTTTCAAAAGGTACAGACTGATTTCAAGACTTTGAAACTGCCAAGAATGTTGAACCATCATATCATTCTTCAAATAGAAACTAAAAAAAGAGTTGATAATGATTAATTATTTGATAATATTGATAAAAAAGTTCAATTTTTAGAATGTTGTAATTTAGAAATGTATGATCAAAGGGACGAGTTTGATATTCGGTACCTTTGGGAGTACACATTTCTTGGCACTTCTAGTGTTAATGATAAGTTAATTTAAAGTCGCCTAGTAGGAAAGTAATTTCGAAATAAAAATGAATTGATTTTTTTTTTTTTCAGAGCATTGTTGTGATAACAAAGCTTCCACTGATTAATTTATTTAGCGAGATATCATCGTTGATAGCTTTAGAATTTTTCGACAGAGGCCTGTCGATTATGAACAATGTTATAGAACAAATTCAGCAGTGGCCTTCGCCCATGCCGGGACAGATTATCAACTTACCACTTTTGGATGTTATGATCCAGGCAAGATTGATGAGACTATAAAATCTTCTTATCTCAATTCAACACATTCTTTTAGTTTTATAACTTTAATCATTTTTCTATCGGAGTAATTACAATACAATTCAAACTGTAAGAATTGTAGATTGGTTTTTGGTTTTCAGACATACATTCCTAATCAGGCTTACAAAACGGTTGTTCCGCCTGATGTTATTTCAGATAAGAAAAAATTACGAAGCATTATCCTGACCTCTGCATATGAGGGTGACATGTTTCGAAGTCTGTCGGGCGTTGTGAGTCACATACACTTGTTATGGGAACTGATACTGCTGAGTGAACCTATAGTTGTTATGGCTAGTTCGCCCACGATTTGTTCTGAGATGGTGCAAGCCCTCACAGCGTACGTGTTTCAGTATTTGTATAATATTTTACATTCAAAACAAACGAGTTGAAAGAAAATTGTATACAATTCAAATTCTATTAAAAGGTTTATCCAATAATAATTAAATGATAGAATTATTTTTCTGATACGTTTTAGTATGATCACACCGCTGAAATACTATGCAGATCATAGACCATATTTTACAATTCACGATTCAGAATTTAAGGAGTACACAACAGATGCTCAAAGTCCTCCAGCTGTCATTTTAGGCGTAACCAATCCATTTTTTGCCAAAACTTTTCGCCACTGGCCGCACATAGTCCGGGTGACCAATGAAACTCAAGGTAACAATTTTGATTTCCACTATATTTTCAAAATCGAATATAAAATAACGAACGTTTATCATAGAAATTATTAAATAAAACGTTCGTTTCAGATTCTGCTAAGTACAAGATCAAGAAGTCTGACAATTTGAAGATTTTGGACTCGAAGCCGGGAGTTTATACTCAGTACAAGCCGTTTTTACAGAAAGATAAGGTGATCTTGAAAAAGTTGCTTCGAGGCATGCAAACGAAGAGGCCCGAAGAAGCCCAAACTGCTCTGCTGAGACGTCATTTGATAGAACTGACTGAAAGCTTTATGATACCTCTTGAACGATACATCGCAAGCCTTATGCCTTTGCAAAAAAACATATCGCCTTTCAAAGTAAGTTGCAAAAAAGTAAAACAAAAATGTGGAAAAAGTTAAGTTTTTTTTTTTGCAATTGCCTTTCTCATTTTTCTAATCGCATTCTTATTTTTGTAATTGTAATTTTGCTTCTTCTTTTTTTTTACAATTTGAAACTTAAAAAAATTTGGTGTTGACTTTTTAAAATTATTCACAGGCTACGCCAATACCTCAACTGTTTAATCCGGATGATTTTCTCGCAACTTTGAGTAGTTCAGGTCCTCAGTTGACAATTGGTATAAAAGGAGACTGGGTTGGACTGTATAGAAGGTTTTTCAGGTCGCCAAATTTTGCTGGGTGGTTTCAGCATAGACACAACGAACTCATACAAAAATTACAAGCTTTGCAGCTGGAAGCTCTTTCGCAAGCGGTACAATTCACCTTCTTTTATTTGAATGGTATTAAATAAGAAATTATAATACAGTTTGATTGAACGCGATCTATAATTTTGCAGGATTTGATATCATGGGTGAAAGATAAACAGGAAGTAGAGATAGTGGACATGATTTTAAGAATACGACAAAAATTGGAAAAAAGCTATCTCGACGATCTGCGACTGGACAATTGTATCCAAAACAATTTGCAAGAGCGAATCAATGATATTACTCGAACACTGCCGGACGATCTAAAAGTCATACTCAATCATCAGTCTTGACATTGCATAGCGTATATGGCAATTACTGTTCATTAGGATTAGTTCATTCCGTGTAAAGGGAACGTCTAAGAATATATATTGTTACGTTTTGGGGACAATTTATGATAAAAGAAAATATAATCCAGAATATTTTGAACAATCGAAGGAGATAAATGAAAGGTACTCTTTTATATACGAATGCTGTTATTTATTGGCAAAGTTCAAAAATAATTTTGTTAATAAATGTGATACGGAAATGATGTAAACTGGATAGACAAAAATGAAAATACGTAACGGCTCGACCATTTTAGAAGATAATTTTTTGTTCGTCTTGTTGAAATAGACGTTTTATTTGATATGACTAACAGTAGGTTTTTCGATTTCTTTTATTAATGTTTTTTGATATTCAAAAGACACTGTACAGAAATAATTTTGTTCTTTCTCTGCGTTAATCAAAATGTATAAGTTTATCAATTTTATTCTGCGGGTTAGATCAAGATATTTGTCATCGGATTAATTGTAAGATAGAAAATTTGATTTGAAAATTTTATCGTCAACATTCATATCATATTGTCAACCTTTTTGTTAAAATCCATAAATTATACAAAATTATAGTCAATATATATTTTTTTTACTTACGGTGATGAAAAATGAATTATAAATAGACATTTTGGACGGGAAAAACAATTTTTCCCTGATCGATAAAATTAAAGCACAGAGTGTGAACCAAAGGTTGTACATAAATTGAAATAATTTTAATGTTCATGCTCCCAAGCTTTACTTTTTATAATAATAAGGACAAAAATGAAAACTTAAGTTCGCAGGGGGATATGTTCTTGTCACTGAAAAATTTTTTAATGTTACGGTAGCATTCATTTTTTGATACATATTTAGTAGGGTTAAAAACAAGAATATATAAACATTGGCAACGTTATTGTAATTATAACAGCAAGAAAACGTAAAAAATGTTGAAACCTTATATGACAATTGTTCGTTTTATTTTTGGTGGTATTGCCCCCCTATTATCGTTTGAATTCTGAATCAAGCAGAACATGTTTGATTTTCTATTCAAATTATTGAATTGCTAAAACAAAATATAAATCTTCGAACAAGTCACCGATGTTTCTTTGGAAGTATCAAAGATACAATCAAACTTTTTCATTTGAATGTGTAATCATGATTTTTCAAATAAATAAGACGATTCGAATGATTTGAAGTCAATTGAAGGATTTCAGTTGGAAAAACTGAATGAAATTAAACAATATTTTTACAATTTTGACCATAAAAAACTTTAATTCGCATAATTCGTCTAATATAGATTAAATAACAATGGATAAAATTTTACATAGTCGCAATAATTTAGATTATTAAATATCATTTTTAAAATATCCATTCAATAATAATCAAAATTTTATATCAAATACTTGTAATATTTTATTTTGTGATGTTTCATTCTTCGTATACACATTTTCCATGGTCCCGTCCTGAAGGCTAAAACAGAAGAAATTACTTTAAATTTTAAATGAACGTTATTAGATCGCTTTATATACATATCATAAAACACTAATTCAAAATGCGAACGTAGAATTTACCAATGCTTTAATAGCGTCTTTAATTCCTTGGTACCATTCTCCGCTTTGGACTGGGTTGTCAGACTGGATTAATACTTGAAGGCCAAAAATGGTGTTTATCAAAAATACATTCCTTCTGCTACTGAACTTTTCTCCTGATTCAATAGAGGCACCATTCAAATCCACAGATATGTCAGGTTTGGATGTCGATAAATATCCCATTTTCTGAAAAAACAAACAAACAAATTACAAAACATTATCATTAACAATATTTAATAAAACTTCTAAACATTCCTTTTAACTTATTAAATATCCTTACCATAAGTGAGAATACTTTTTCGTCTCTGAAGATCAACAAGAACAACTCGGTTAAAACCGCATAGGAAGTGCTCCAACACTTCTTCAATTTTTTACCGTGCTCTGTAATTTTCGTCCTGTTTAGAAATCCTTCTTTTAGAATACACTGCAAATAAGAACACCAAAATGAATTTCCTTCGACTAAAATTCTTCTCTAATTCATCATGACGAATTTCGTCTACATCTTACCATGTTTCCTTGTAACAATTGTGGCCAATTATTGAGTTTGAAGTCCTGCACCGACTCCGGGCTCTCATCTAATTGCTTAATGGCTTTCATATTATCAATAGAATTACTCCGTTTTGTTTCGGCGTTTCTTTGTTTCACAGGCGGCAAAGCCCACGATGATTTGTTACTATTTTGTTCGAAAAAATATATCTTCCCTTCAGAATCGTTCGATGAAAACCACTGAAACAATGAAAAACAAATTCAATCAGCTCCAATCAGTTCACTTAAACCCAACTCATAATTTCTAATTCAATCTACTCACTTTGTCTCCAGATTCATTAACATAGCAAACTTGTCTAGTCTTGAGATCAATCTGCTGTTTCCATCCCTGCGGCAATTGTACAACATTGTCAGCAACATTTGACTGACCGCTATCAATCGAGCTCAGAATCATCTCCCCAGACAAATTTCGACTCGCGTCGGAATTAAAATTCTCATACAGGTTGTCATTACTTGATGAATACTTCGACCCCTCCTCAACGGGGAACGTTTTGTTCTGCAGAAACTCCTCGGACCCGCTGTCCGAAGTTCTCAAAAGTGCTTTAAACCCGACCGCGGTGCTTCGTTCCAAATCGATCGGCCACTTTTGACTGCGAATATTCTCGCAGCTCCCCGAGAGCGGAGGCTTGGACCGGACGTTCACATCCAGGACGTCGAACACCTTTCTCTTAGCCGGCACCGGCTTGGTCGCGCCTTTCTTTAACGAGTCCGCCGACTTAAACAGCTGCATTGGTTTGCGTCTTTCGTTGCCCGCTCCGGCGTTGTTGTTCGACACATCCTCCTCCGCCAGATTAAGGTCGTCGAGGCTGCGCGTCTTACGCTTGAGTTGCTTGCTCATCTTGTCCTTGTTCATGGCGAAGGAGAATTTGCGCGAAAAGATGTCAAGTCGTTTTGGTTTCACAGCTCTTTTGGAATCGCTACCTTTGTCTAAGCTCCCGAACGTTTTTGGGATCATCTTTGGAGGGTTGAATTCGTTCAGCGCGGTGTCGGACTTGGAGCACTGTCTCGACTCGGCCACCTTGTTCGCCGGGATGAACTGGATCTCGCTCGCGAGCTTCTCCAGCGACGGCGTCAGCTGCAGCTCCCCCCGCGAGTTCTTCAGTTTGACCTTGATGCTCGACGAGCTCCGCTTTCGCGGTTTCACCGGCACGCTGCTGTAAGTGGGCTTCTCATAATTCAATTTCTTCTGCTCGTCAGCCTCGTCGTTTAAAATATTCGCCTCGTTGTACTCGTCGAGGATCTTGGGCGACTTTTTCGCCACACTGCTTGGTCCCACGCTGCTCGGACTGACGGAAAAATCAAAAATGGTTTTCTCTTTGGCTGAACTTTTCTCGCCCTGATCTTTTTCTGGTACGTTCTCCTCGTCCACCGTTGGCATCTTTGACCTCATCAGTTCTGCCATGAGCCTCTCGATTGCCCACATCTTCCTGTTGTCCCTCAAGATCGCCTCGTCGTCCATTTCAGAAACAACTGGCGTCTCCGGTTTCTTTGCAACGTCCTTCTCTCGTTTCTTCACCTCGGGCTCTGCTTTTTGAATCTCTTTCTCAGTTTCCGGTTTCTCCACTCTCGCTTTTTCTGTTTCTCTCTCGTCCTTCTGCGGCTTTGGGAGGTCGATCTTCAGTTTGCTCCTCCTCTCAGCCACCGCTTTTTTTAAAATACTCTGCGCCTCATTCGAGCTCGCCGAAGGCTCCTCGCAAACGGGGCCTTCGAATTTGGGATGCTTTTGTACCTTCGACTCAAACTCCTTGGTCAAATTTTCTATATTCTTCGGCTTGTTCTCCTGCAATTTTGGTGGCAATTTTTCCGGTTTCGGTTGCAGTACAGGCGGCTCAGGAACGGGCGAGCGTTGCCTCTCGCTGCTAAGCTTGTGCTCAATCTGGTCGTTGAGTTTGGAGGAAAAGACCACGTTCCTCTGACACCGGTTTACAAGCGCGCTTTCCAGCTCCTCCTGAAACCGATTCTGCGGCCGGCTGTCGGAATTTTTCATGTCCTTACCAAAGCACTTAGCGAAGGTCGACGTTTCCGAGACGGTGTCCTTAACTTTCATCGGCTTCTCGTCGTGGCTGTTCATCGAATTTTTCTTCGTCAGTTTAACCGGCTTTGTGGGCTTAGTTACTTGGTTCATGTTACCCGACAATTTTCGTATCACGTTTCTAAACGAATCGTGATTCCTCTTCTCTTCTTTTGGACCTGTTGCGTTGTCTGTAAAATTAAAAATTTGCAATTTAAATCCAACCGTTCTATTCAAAATTATCGAACAACAATCACGATAAATATTTAAACGACCAATCTACATAAACTTGTTTAATTGTAATTCGTTGCCATTGTAATTGTTGTAATTACGTTACATTGTTTTACCTGTTTCATTAGTCTGTTTTTCTTGTGCGGTTGCAAGTTTATCCTCGGAGCTCAGTATTTCTTCGACGTGATTTGCAGGAACAAAAAGCGGCTTATTCTCAGTGACCCTTTGGGCGTGCCACCAGTCCGAGTTTGTCTTTGCAAGTAATATCAATTTCTCATCCTTTGTTATTGTCACCTCTTGACCGTCCCTTGTCGTGTACTTGTAATCATACAACACTCGCAACCAATTTTCAACCTTGTTCGATGGGCTAGTCATGTCAATCTGAAAAAAAAATTTTTTTAACTTCCAAACTAATACAATTTAAAATTAAAACAATATTAACGAACATGTAATAATAGATACAATTAAAATAACATTACACCTTGTTGAAGGTGTGTAATTAAATTTATTTTTAGAATTTTTAGAATTCAAATGAAAATCATAAGATTTAAATAAAGAAACAGGTAACAGTTTTGACTATTGATTTTATTACTCATTATTAAATCTTCTTATCGAAAAACCGCGACTTCTGTGTTATGCTTATCAAAGTAAATTTCTGATAAAGATATTATTCACCAAAGTTCATTGAATTGAAACATTTTCGAACTTTCTATTTTGTTTCAAATTATCTGTGTCAAATCGCATGTCATCTATTCAAAGTAGGGTACGGTTTCTTACAGGTCACTAGATTTTAAAATTCACTAAGCATTTTCTCTCTGAGAGAAAAAACATAAAAAAATATTTTTCCATGCATCGATCAAAAGTGAATACAATAATAGGCGATAGCAAGTTAAAATTTACAAAATCGTGTTGAAAAATTTACAAAACAAATAAAAAAAAACCGATCGGGGCACAACAAAACGGGATCGAAAAAAGGCGCATACCTAATAGAGTGTACGACTCATGAATAACAGATCTGTAATAGTTTGTGTACAGCAAAATTACTGAAAGTGAAAGCCCCGGAACTGCGTCCCAAAATGTCACATCCGAACCGGGAAGGGTTTTTTCATCAGCTGCCCGCGAGCCCGATAAGAATGATCGAACGAAAAAATGCTGTCAGACTGGACGGAATTATTTACATAACAAGCGGTGCGCAACAACAAAAAACAAACGGGACCACCGTGGCACACACCGACTCAACAATTGTTCACAAGATTCACGCACGAAACAAACATTCGCACGCCTGTCACGCCCCTCCGAGCGATCGCTTACGATTCACCGCGATCCTTTACGACATTCCACGACGCGCTCTTTTAATTGTCCCCCTTAATTTGTAAGAATTACGCGATAGCTGCGCGCCAACAAGTGTCCTTCATCCCTCGGGTCACCGAATCACCGCGCCGTGACCCGCGGCATCTGTTGACGGCCCGTCATGGATCAAACACGCGTTCACCACTTGTTATTTTTTTGTCGCAACCCTCTGCGCCGACGTGATAGTGGATATCCAAATTGTAAATAAATTCCTCAACTAAACACTCAGTCGGCTGTCCTTGTTCTTTCGCTTGTTTTTCTTTTTCCTTTGACATTTCGTTCATTCTTATTCCGTCCTTTTCTACCACGCGAATAAAACAAAGACAGCTAAACGAATTGGCGAACAGAACAAAGCAACAAAAACAACAAAATTCTTTTAAATAAACGGATTAAAATTGAGACTGAAAAATCAAATGTACGAACAAGGAGACTGCATTTTTTGGTGTCTTGTTTTGTCATTTTCGAGTTGAAAAAAACGTCCGAGTTGGCGTGTTCCGAAAGTCTCTAAAGTCACCTTCTGGAAATTGTGGAGACACAAACGTCAGAAGTTGGTGAACATCGGAGAGGTTATATTACATTTTGATGTTTAGGATATAATTTCAAAGAAAAAATATTCAATCGTCTGGTGTTACAACATGTCAGGTGCAATTTGTTGATAATAATTGTTTATTACATAAAGTCTCCAACAAAGAGATGTGAAGTGAGAAGAAACATCGCGAGGCGAATGAAAACAATGAGGAAGATGAGCGATGTATATAGCACAGTGATTTATACGTAACCAAAATAGAGAGGAGCTGCGGAATAATGATGCGAACGTCCATCTGACGATATTTCGTCCTGATTTGGTTTTGCTTTTGTCAGCTTGAGCTTTGACAACGATGGCGAGTTTGTTTTCAAACGAGGAGGACGTGTCGATCAAGATACCATCGTCTACGCAGCAGGACAGCGTCACGTTTTACAACATCGAGATGAAGGTGGGCACGGTGCAATGGACTGTGAAGCACAGGTACAGCGAGTTCGCGGAACTCCACGAGGTCCTTGTGCAGGAGCACTGTGTAGAAAAGGACATCCTGCCGCCGAAGAAGCTCATTGGCAATAAAAATGAGGCGTTCGTGGAGAAACGAAAGTTCCTCCTGGAGAGCTACTTGAATTCGGTCTTTTGTTACCTGAAGAAAGCCATGCCCATGGAACTCGCGGTGTTTTTGCAGCTGCACATCTATGATATTCATTTTCTTCTACAGAGCATGGCGCTGAAATTTTATACTGATCCACCCACCACGAATTATTATACATTCAATCCTGTACAGGTATTATTTGTTTCCTCGAGAAGATGCGATTTGAAATTGACTTTATTTATTTATTCGAAATTAAATAGTGGACTTGAAAAATTATAACTAAGGTAAAAATACCTAATACGGTTATAGTGTACTTATTTGTGTTACGTTTGTTATAAAATTAATTCTTATTTTAAATAATTATTAAATCATTTCAAAATACATTCAGAATATATTTTAAACAATAATAACACAAATAGGTACACTATAACCGTATTATGTACGTTTACTTTGTTTTGTTCTCTTCATTTTCTTTCTGTAATTCAAAAGAGGATGAAAATTGTTCAGTAATTCAAATCTCACCTTTCCTTGAACATTTATTTAATTTGCTTTGACTGAAATGAATTATTTGGAATGAGTTTTATAAGTTGATATTTAATTTCTATTATATTATTTTCAGCTCTACGCTATAAGCAAACGGTTGAAACAACCCCGATCATCGTTGGAGCAGATAGATAAGAAGTACGACTTCAGTCACGTGTTGGATTTTGCTTCAAGATTGCAGGAACTAATAATTAACGGACTGCCAAATGTGTATGGCAGCAGCAATCTTCAAACGTCAAGTCTGAGCATCGAGTTGTCGAGCTTCAAAAGTCTCGAGAAGCTGACAATAGATTCGTACCCGGTGAGCAAGATCTACCACATGGGCAATCTGCGGGACACCGTGATGACACTCAACGTTCACAACGTGGACATCAAGAACGTGACTGAACTGGTGATGTGTGAGGAGATCCATAAGGACATCAGCAACGCCAACGATTCCCACATCTGGATGAAGCTCGTGAAGCTCGACCTCAGCGACAACCAAATCAACATGATCGACGAGGCGATCAGACTCATGCCCTACGTCGAGTGCCTCAAACTCAACAACAACTGCTTAAAGGAGATCGCAAACGTGACCTACTTGCCCCGGCTTTCGCACCTCCACCTCGCCTCGAACAATTTCACAACTCTGCCGGAGGATCTGCATGTGAAGCTGGGTAAAATTGTACAGCTGGACCTGTCGCAAAATCAACTCACGAGCCTTGCAGCGTTCGCGAAATTGTACTGCTTAGAGATTTTGGACATGAGTTGTAACCTGATTGAAGATATTGCTGAGATCAAACACATTGGGAATTTGCCTTGTCTTGAACACCTTAGATTGACTGGAAATCCGGTTTCCACCGTTGTGGATTACCGTGTCAAAGCTCTGGAGCCGTTTGGAAAACGTGCAGCGGACATATTTTTGGATAACGAGAAGCCCAATCAGAAGGAGCTCGATACTGTTTCGGTCCTACAGGCGCTGAGAATTGCCAAAGAAGGAAAATCGCCGTCCTTCAGTGCAACCGACGGTCCGCTTTTCTCTGCGCAGATTCCCACTGTTTGAGTTTGTCATTAGACAAAATGGGCTGTGTCGAATAAGTTGACCAAACTTAGAAAAGTAAAAGATGAATTACTTTACTCTTGTTTTCTTCTTAAATGAAATACTTTTCTTTTTATTAGTACCATTAATGTATCTTGTAAATAAATGTTACAATTAGATTCATCAGTGGCAAACAGCATTTACAGAGAATGAAAGCTGAAAAATAGCATGTTGGTATATATTGTAATTATTTTTTTAACACGAGAAAAGAAAAAATGTACATAAATGATTTTATACATTGAAGGTTTTGGAGATGGAAATCAGTATCATTGACAATATTAATTGTTTGCTACCAATCAGGAATTATTTTATTTATTGAAAAATTTATTATGAACAAATATTTATTCTTGATCTAAAGATGTATTAGAACCAAATGTTGGACGGTGCGATTGATTATATAAGATATTTTTTTAACGGAATGTAAATAAATGAAATGTGAAAAAAATCATTCTAATAAAAAGTTTATTTAATATTTCTTGGGCTATTTATTTATTTGATGAAAAATTGAAAATGTCCCAATTGACATTTTTTATGCTCCACTGCAAGTCATAAATTTTCATGATTTCATCTTTTTTCAGACCTCATTTTTTAAAAAGGGACCTTGTGACATTTCATTGCCGTTCAAATGACTCGTCCACACTTATAGTATTGCTGCGAATTAGATACACAAAGACGACCAACTTTTCAGCTTTAAATTTGTCAGCAAAAAAATGTCAACTTGATGAATTTTGCAAAAAGTACGAAAAAATTCTTCTAACGAAAATAGAAGTGGAAGAAAAACTCCGGAAGTGACTTATTTTACGCAGTGTCATAATCAAATAATAAAATTAGCATCACGAAATTAATTCGTTCCGAACGTATATATAATTTCAATGACTTATATTCTAATGACTAAGGGAATATTTTTAATTATGATTCCTCTCGTCCATCCATTAAGATGACTTTCAATTGACACCTTCTGTCACAGTCGCACCAAAATTTATTTGAAAATTTACAAAAATTGCATCTGACATTTCATAACAGGTAAAATTGCTAATTAACAATGTACGTATAATTCTAATTGTTAATTTATTTTTTTCAACCATACTTGATTCTTAATTAACGAAAATATAAATAGATTTTACAGCAGAGACCTGGCAAAGCAAAAAACCTTTTTCAGTTAAGTCATAAATGTCATAATTTTTTATTGTCAAATGACAATGACATTAAGATTGCATGAAAATTCAAAATCGAAAGTGAAAAAAGCGAGTAAAAAAGCACAAATATAATTGAAAAAAAAATTAAAAAATATAGAGAAAAAGAATTGTCGCTGAAATAAACATGGCCATGTGTTTTTTTATTATGGTGAAATTCAACAATGACTATTTGAATGACATGAAAACACGAGTTCAATACAATGTCATGAATTTCAGGCAAAGTGACTGAACTTTTGTAATAATTGACATACAAGTTGTAAAAGTTAAGAAGTTTATACCGAGGAAGAAATTACAGTTTGAATCGATTGAAAAAAGCGCGCTTCGTGAGAGCACGTCTCGTTGCAACATTGGACCTCGAAATTGAGTCACGCGGTTTTCCGATTGGGCCGGGAAATTGGTCGAGTCATCAAATGCACTTTTTATAATCGACCTACAAATTTTAATAATCGAGACGTTGAAACTGTGACGGAAATTATTGTATTTGAATTGAATGAAAAACTTCACAATCGTTCGTTTGGTTGAAACTTTTAACATTTTATGGGCCATTCAGCATTTAAACATTCGATAAACATGATTAATAAGCATTTTTTATAGCTGCGGAGATTATGATTTTTGCATTAAGAACGCTGCAGATGCTTAGCTGGCATGGAAGTAATCAAGAACAGAGTTGTGAATGGTGTCAATATAGCACTTGACGTTTGAAAACAGAAATTATTATTTTGTAGCATCGATGTTTTGTCTGAAATGAAATTTTATGGTTGAAACTAGTTTTTTACTGAGATTTTTTGAAATGATTTGATTTTAAGAGAGTGAGTCAGTAGACTAAGAACAAAATCGATTGAATTAAATTTTCATTGTGTTTTATGTTTTCAAATTATGCAGTTAAAAAGTTGGTTTCAAAATAACAATTTAAGTTGCGAGTAAAATAGGACGATCTGTTTCGTCTAATGATCTTTAAGCATAACAAATAAAAATAAATTTGATATAAATGAAAAATCGATTAGCTGTACGTTTATTTTTAGTTCAATAAACAAGCAAAAAATACAGAAGAAAGTAAACAATATTGGTGAAATAAAATAATATCAGATTTGTGACCCCCATACAGTTTCAGTAAACAAGATAGAATCTGATAAAATCGTGAATGCATGAAGCTGATTTTCGAGCAAAATCAAACTTGTTTTCTTATTCAATTATTTATCATATCAGCCATCTATAAATCCGTAAATGTTTCTTCAGTAACACGTGTTCAAATGTAGAACTCTCTTTACTGAGTGATCACTTTTACAAGGGATTACATTCTGATCACATGCAAATTGGAATTTAATTCAATTTCATGGATATCAATTTTATATAAACTTCAAAAAGTTTTATTCTCAAATGACCGATTTTCAAGATGTTTAAAATATGGCATAACCGATCATCTGGGTTTGTCAAATCCGGAACACCTCTCCACTGCGAAAAAACTTCTCCGACAGGCGTTTTAATTTAAGAAACTTATTCTGAAATCGGGTTTCGTCCGAATTCTTATGATCCTTAAGGAAACGATCTGATTCAAAGTTTTATCGTCCTTTTTTATTCGGAATAACTCATTTTTAATCTAAAATCAAAAAGATTTCAGATTTATTTCTTTTTAGATTATTCTTTCTAATAATATCTAATAATAAAAACGAAAATTTCAAATTGGGTAATAGAACTTAATTATTCAGTTAAAAACATTCAAAGCTTTTGTAATTTGAAAAATTAAAAAAAAGACTAAAAAAGTTCGTTATGTACATGTCAAATTGTCATTAATGCCAATCGTTTATCAATTTATACTCAGGAGGTAAGATGTTAAATATTCTTAAATAGTGGGACAAAAATCATCTTAATTTTAGATTGGACTTTTTTGCAGTCTTGAACCTAATAAAATTAACATACAGATGGGAAAATAAACACTAAATAATAGTTTTGAAAGGTTGAAAACAAGTACTTTGTTGACAAACCGATTAATTTTTCAGTTTAACATTATTTATAATGTTATGAAAAAAAGCCTAAAGAAAGTATGTTTTTTTAAACATTTCATAACGTTTCGAAAAAAAAAAACATTTATTATGGTGTTTTGTAAAGGGAAAGATACGCATCACGACGAACGGTAAACTGACAAGATTTATTAAAAAACCACATCTTTACTTACATCTTTTGGGGTTCTTTAAAATTTTTTTCATTTCAACACCTTCTGTATAAACAAAATATTTGTCCATCCAATAAAAACAATTAATAACAATCTTAAACTTTTTTCTAGTTTTGATTATATTTTATCAAATTATTGGAAAAATATTCGAGCCAAAAAAACAATCCGAATTCAAACAGAACTCACAGAATAAAATGCAAAGACTGCGAAAATTAGAATTTGTTATTTAAATATAATTTTAAACATACATAAAAATGATGATAGAAAAAAATTGGACGTATCTAAGATAATATTTGAGTACAATTTGCGTCATTATGTAAAAATTTTCAGCACTTATTATGTATAAATTATCTCCCTTAGAGTCTCATGGAAAGTCCCAAAAAACTCGTTTGTGTCACGTAGGCCAAGAACATGGTTTTTTAGACGTTGAATAGTTTTGTCCAATGGATCACGAATAAAGAACGATAGGTTTGGCGGCAATGGTTTTGATGGGGCAACGCAGAGCTCATAAGTAGGACATCGACACTTGCATCTCGGTATTTTGTGGTGAACCAACCGACAGTCCGGAGCATCTGCGGAGATCAGTGAGCACATTTGTGGGTGATCGTTTCACGAAGGATTCATTTTAAAAAACACCAACTAGTGACTTCTAATTTAAAAGTGAGTTAACAAGTGGAATTAAAAGTGTCCAAAAATTTTATCCCCCAAAAAATTCAACAATACTGAAGATAACTCGAACTAGACAGAAAGAAAGGCAAAGAGAAAACCCATGCGATAAATCTGTACTTGCGCTTCGATATTTCTTCAATAGACAAATTGTGCCATGCTCCTTTTTTGATTTTTCATTGTTCGGTACAAAATGTACCGTCTTTTACCTCAACATTTGAAGATGATTTTTACCGTGAAATTGTTGCAATTACGAATGACAATTGCAATGACACTGAAGGCCAGCGAAACACATTACGCTCCACGAGATTCCATTATTTTATAATCAATGAAAAAGTCACACCATTCAGCTTCAATTTCGGCAAATCACCTGACAGATTTTCTCTCGAACATTTTCCTTCTCAAAATAACGCTCTAGAAACTTGTTTTGCATATCCAATGAACATTACTTTTACTGTTACGGTTCTTTTGTTGTTGTTTTGTTCTAAAATCACAGGAATTTGTTTAACCTTAATTTTGTTCTTTTAATTTTACCAGTTAAATGATTAAATCGCTATGCAAAGTCATCTAACGAAAAGTAACGCTCGTCATCGAATTCCGCAATCTGACAGTGAAACAAGTGGTCCTGCGGTATTGACAGTGACCTCAATGTCGCTATCGACCTCTTTTCCGGAGAGTACGTTTGCAACTCTTTCCATAGCAAGTTCTTTCGCCGGATTGATCTCAGACTCTCTCCATCTCTGATGCGTGAATCTGGTACCGCTGCATATGCCTGGCATAAACAACAACATCTTTCTCGCGGCTAACTACTGTGCCACGTAAAGTAGCACTGCGTGAAAGGGATCCAAGAAAAGTAAAATAGCCGTGGACACATTCTGGACCTATTTCTCTCACCCAAGTACACGTGGCGTTGAGATGGAAAATTTCGCCTCTGCTGCCCTACTTAATTAAAAGCACTTGAACAATCAAAAAAAGGGTCCACTAATTCATAATGAGAGTCCAATAACGTCACTTTCATTGCAATTCAAAATTCGAAATTTCCCTCGTTGAAAAAAGAAATATTCTAACGTGTTTTCCAACTGTTGAAAATGTGGTTGTTGAAAATGAATTTTCGTATGTGGAATACATACTTTTCTGAAAGTATATTTTCTATACTTTAACACAAAGTTTTAAAATGATTCTTTTTTGTAGGGGCTAAAATACTGAGATTAGTTTGAATTCAGTTTTTTAATTTCATCTTATCAAAATTCGAAATTTCTCTCATAACAGAAAGATATATTCTAATGTGTCTTTCAACTGTTGAAAATTTGGTTGTTGAAAATATATTTCCATATATGGAATACACACTTTTCCGAAAATATATTTCCTCTACTTTAATATAAAGTTATAAAATATATTCTTTTTCGTAGGGACTGAAATATTGAGATTAGTTTGAATTCAGTTTTTTTTATTTCATCTCATCAAGTTTTAGTGCGAATTGTTTTATAAGTTCGAGAAAAAAAGAGGAGTCAATATTTATAAATATTATCTCACGAGCGTCGAGTTTCATCTAGTACATTGTTTCAACACCGATGTCTTTTTAAATAGTCGTTGTTTGACAATCTTTCTGGAGACGAGAAAATTATGTTTACCGTAAAAATGAAAGTAATGTATGACAAAGCTGTTGAAAAAGGCGTGTGTAATTAGCATGAGAACCCACAAGCCATGAACTAAGAATCATTCACACCAATTTAATTTAAACGTAAATTACAGAATTCCGGTTCTATTTTAATTTTCCAAGTCCAAAAAGTATATTCATTCAAAAAATTCATCTCTTGAACCCGTACGGATTTATTTTAAATATAAATGTCATGCTAATTTCCATCAGAAGAACAAACGCACACCTTTTTAAAGTTTTAAAACACACAAAACCATGAAACACATTAGTCTGTAACAACAAGCCTTTGCAGAACGAACGCACCTTCTAAGTCAATTCTGTAATTTGCAGTACAATAGTTCGTAGCACCGCTCTAAACGGTTTCATTATTACCTGCGTTATTGATAGATTACAACTTTTGGTACTGATAACAGTAATTACGTTATGATAACCGTTAATTAGATTAAAACATACGAACAAACCAGTTGAGGATGAAAGATTTTTTTTCTCAAGAACTGATTTCAAACTATCGAATATTTGTAGTTTAAAATTACGAGAAAAGACGCTTCGGGCTTTTCTTATTTTGTCACCTTGAACACCTAACAGATCATAATTGCATATATAAATATAAAGTGAAAAAAACTCGCTTAGGTGCCTGAAATTTCATCTCGTGTATATATTTGACTTTTTAACGAATATAAAATGGATTCTATGAATTGAGGCAATGTTGTTCATCGATGGTAATTTAATTGAAATGTAATATTTTCGTTTCCAACAAATGTTGAAAAATACTATGTATATAAAACTTGTTTCTACAAGGCTTCGAATTTCGTTGACGCTTTTAGTTTTGTTTTCTTTCTTTTTTTTCGGATCGTTGAAAGTATAATAATTGTTGAAGACGAGGTATGCGAAAAAAAATTACAGTTAGTCCCGAATAAAAGTTCTTTCATCTTCAGCAGGCAAGATAAAGAAATTAATCTTATTGATACCGGGGCAACAAACTCCTTTCATTTACTTATGTAGGCCACCTACATTTCCGAACATTCGACGATATTTTCGATGATGTTTTTTGTTTTATTTATTTAAATCCCGTTTGGTGCTCGGTCAGTTTTGTTAATTAATGTTTGTGCTATTTACCATAATCGAATTTTATCACCATTAGAAATTTTTCTCATACTTGCAAATATGTAGATAAATAACATATGTTATTTTTCTTATTATATGAAAGAAGAAAAAAAAAACTTCTAACGATCTATTAGCGAATCGGACAATTTTGAACTATTCAAATCTCGAGTAGTGATTAGCATTATTTATTCTATTTGCCCAATCCACACAAACACAACAATTCGAGTTTGCATAGTCATTGAAATATTCTAATAGATTTCTTAAATGCCTATGTCATTGTTGTTTAATCATTTCATTAATTTTCTGTAATTTCCTGAATGAGCAAACGAATCGAATGATTGATTTCAAAATACATCCGTTAAATAAGCCAGACTTTCGAGCACAGTCGGATGTTGTAAAATGGGATAAGCCAGAAGGTCACGAAATGTTGGCCATGAACTGTTCCTCTTTTCTCATCGAAACATTTTCGAAATGTCGCTAAATATTTATGTGTGTCTTGATTGATTAATTTATTCCAGATTCGTTAATCGACCAAAATGGCTCCAAATTTGTTTGGAAATACGGCGACCCTTTTTTTAGAAGCGTCACAACAAAATGTCAACCACGAGGACCAATCAAAAATTGCAAAACCCAAGCCAAAAAGTACACAGCAATCCAAGTACAGGTGGAGCATCGTGTATAGGAATGTCATTGCATTTTTGTACCTTCACATTGGAGCGGTTTATGGTTTTTATTTATTCTTCGCTGGAGCTAGGTTTTATACAGTTTTATGGGGTGAGTGTTTTTTCATTCAAACTCAAATTACGGTATTTAAATTTAAATGAAACAAAAAGCAAACATTAAAATCCTAAATGGACCAAGTGGAACAATAAATCGTGAGCGAATCTCGGTCGCGGTACGTCATTTGTGTTTTCCTCTCAGTTATAATGACAAATGAACGGTATTCAATCATAAGTGAAACATGAAAGATTCACGTTTCGTTTTATGTTACTTCGAGTGGAAAGGAAGAACTTTCTAATCACAATTATTCGAATTCAGAAATTAGTACAACTTAATACCCATTTAATAACGGTGCATGTTATTATTTTATTTTTACCGGTAGAATGTTGTAAAAACAAATTCTTGTTTGTTTATGTAAAAAAAAAGATTGTTATCTCATTATGGAGTTAGCTTGTAAACAACATTTCACAAACTCTCGCATGTGTAACTCAAATAATAAGGGAATATTTGTTGTTATCACTTATACTTTCTTGCAGCTATTTTCATTGCTATGTCGTCTGCCGTTGGTATAACCGCTGGTGCTCACAGATTATGGGCTCACCGAGCGTACAAGGCCAAGTGGCCCATGAGAATAATTCTGATGATTTTTCAAACGATAGCTTTTCAGGTTTGTGAACTTGAATACGTAATACGAAAGCAAAAAAGGATGATTCATGAATCTGATGTATTATATATTTCTAAACCTAGTAATCAAACGACTTGAAATTTAAACTCTCGTTTCCTGTTCGTGAAAGATGAACAAACTTACCAAACTACTTTTTTAGATCACATTCATGAATGTCACTGACGCAATAACAAATATAAAATTTGACTACATTATGTAACGAAATTAAATGTTTTAATATCTTACAAATCGAATTCATCTTTTAGAATCATATCTACGAATGGGTAAGAGACCACAGAGTCCATCACAAGTTTACCGACACAGATGCTGATCCACATAACGCAAAGAGAGGATTCTTCTTCTCGCACATGGGCTGGTTGTTGGTTCGTAAACACCCGGATGTTATCAAGAAGGGTGCCACCGTTGATATGAGTGACTTGGATAAAGATTTCGTTGTTGTCTGGCAGCGCAGGTACATTTTCATCGAAACAAAATTTGTACAACAAACTCGTGATAACATTATTAATTGTATGTTTTTTATTTTCAGACTTTACATCATACTCATGCCAGTTCTCTGTTTTCTGATTCCAACTTGGGTACCTTGTTACTTCTGGGGTGAAAAAGCTATGTACTCGTGGTACATCACTATTTTCAGATACACCACTGCTTTGAACTTGACTTGGCTTGTAAATTCTGCTGCCCACATCTGGGGAACCAAACCATACGACAAGTAATCAAACTTTTGATTAGAAAATTCAAAATTAAACGTGATTTGAAATCAACGATTATATCAAACAACATATAATCATCATATAAATAATGATACCAATAATAATATTAGTAGTATAAATAACATCATATAAATTGTATATATTAAAATTACATTTTTAATTTTAGTTCCATTAGTCCCACTGACAATCTTCGCATAGCCATTGGAGCATTCGGTGAAGGTTGGCATAACTACCACCACGTGTTCCCATGGGACTACAAAGCAGCTGAGCTTGGTGACTACAAGGGAAACTTCACGACTGCCTTCATTGACATGTTTGCTAAGATCGGTTGGGCGTATGATCTCAAAACTGTTCCTGTATCGATGATTGAGAAACGAGCTGCCAGAACAGGAGACGGCACCAGAATAAGCAAGGACGATGAAAATCATGAGCATTCGCATGAAGGTGCCATCTGGGGCTGGGGCGACAGGGACATGCAGGAGGAAGACATCAAAGATGCAAAGATCATCAACAAGGGCGACTAGATATAATGAAAGATTGATGTTTTTTTATATAGTCAAGGCCTTAGTAAAAGACTTAAATCGGGCCTGACAAATGATGTATGAATGTTGAAAGGCTTGAGCATTTAGCATAGACTGTAGAACGTTTACGAATTCGTATGTTTATACACGTACATCTTATGGTTGAACGGAGCTGGAGTTTTGACTGTCGATATTGTTGCCAGTGATGCATGTTATTGAATTGTGAAAGTCATTGTAGACTATTGCATTGTCGAGTGCATTGTTATACTTTAATACAAGTGTGAGTCGTGTATGTACTTAATTTATTCTTAACTTTGCGAATCTTTTACCCCGTCAATTGTTTATAGCTTCTTATAGTATCGTTTATTTTTTATTTTATTTTATTTTATTTTATTATTTTTTTTTTTTTTGTACGTAGAACTTTCTTCAGTCCCACTTTGGATCGGCATGGGAGTTTTACGGTCTGTAAAAAGATCATACGATTTATTTATGATTGTGGATACATGCCTCACATTTTTTTATAGACTTCGAAAAACATTCCACATGATTTAAGACGTGCAATTCTTTTGTTGTTTTTTTGTCACAAATTGTAGATATTGTATAGCTAATTATAATGATGCTACTTTGAACTATTAATTTACTGTTGATAGTCTCTGATATGCAAAGGTATAAATTTTAAAAGAAAAATCGTATAATTTTATATACAAATTTTGTTATCTCTTTCATTTGTGTTATTTATTATCAAAGTGGAAATACGAATTACGAATTTATATGTTTACTCTCTTAGTTGAAAAAAGGTAAAATTTTTTTGGAAAAAGTAAATATTCTTTTTGATCGGCAACTTTTTTTTCAAATTAAGAGAGAGTGTTTACGGTTGAGTGAAAAAATACTACCTATTTGAATAAAAGTTTCTTGTACTTTATAATGCATTAAGTATACAAATTTTGTAATAAAAATATTTAGAACAACTATTAAAATGTTTTAAGAAAATAATTTCTGTGACTTTTTAATTTTCGTTTAATTCATCTTTTTTTTCTCTCATCATTCAGTTGTTGTAAGAGTGTTAATGTGTCATTTTGCATGCAAAATGTGATTCATAACAATTATAACACTTAAAGCAGAACATATATAGCTTCATTATAAATTCACCATCCTTCTCGTTACGTTTTTTAGTTTTTATAAAAAATGAGACTGACAATTTGAAAATCGTTGTCATTGGAATTTATTTATACTTGAATTTTTAGAAATAGCATGTGTTACCTACTTAAAAATGAATATGCATAAGTAAAATAAATTGGATGATTGAAATTTTTAGTATATTTTTAAAAAATGTTGTTATCATTGGCATAAATAAATTAGCTGACAATTGACGATCATTTTTTATAATAATTGGAATATTGTTGGTTTGACTATCTATATTTATAGTTGACTTTGTTTATTAGTTTGAAAATATAAGTCATTATAAAATTATAAAATGTCAATTTCATTGAAATCCAATGAATTTTGAGTGGAAATGAAATATCCATCGTTTTAATCAACATATTATAAAATTATATCAGACATTGAAATGATTTTCATATTATTTTTTCATTGAGATTCGTAAATGCAAACACTGAATCTTCGTGTTAATAGTGTCGTACAAATGTATCAATTTTGATTAAGAAAAAATAAGCTTTTGATGATGAACTTTTTTTTTAATTTGCATAGAAAAGTCCCAATAATTGTCAAATATGTATCGACGCTTCTTATGAAAAACATTCCATTTAAAAATTTTCAATGTTATTTCAAATGGGAAATTTCGAAATGGAATGTTTTTCGTAAGGAGCGTATGTACCTCTACATTTCATTCCTAAATATATAATATCGTACATAAAATTTTCTTGAAAAAAGTTCATATTACAAAAACCAATTATTATTTTTGATATTAATTTAAAATTGAAAAAAAAAAACCGCATACATTTTATTTCTTTATAATTCTGTCTAATAAGTATCTGATTTACAATTTCTTTTGAAACCCAAATTTTTTTCAAATGATTTTGAAATTTCAAACCTCTCAAATGAAAAGTTTTAAATTTTCACAAGTTTTCACACAAAATTATATATTAGTTTCATATATAAGTATATCACTTTCTGAGGGCGCTAGCGCCTAAAGAAGGTATACACAACTATATGATCCGCCGTCGAGGCTGATAAAATTTTACCAGCCGAGTCCAAGGAATATGCAATATGCAACCTTAAAATTGATCGGTAAATTTTACCGGCCGAGTTCAATGAACATAAAGTCATTTTGTTGAGACCATATTAAAGGTTTGAAAAATTATAAGTTAATTGAAAAATGGATAACAATAAATAGTACGAATACATTCGTTTAAAAAAACATGATTAAAACATTATTTTAAAAGTCCAATTGCAAAACATGTTTTTCATGTTCAAAAATTATTTTTTCTCGAGATTTTGCCAGATGTATTCACATGTATCTGTATCTGAATCTGAATCATTTGGAGGGGTGTCAAGGTTGAACAATTTTTCAAGGGCCACCTTAATGTATAATGGAAATGAACATATATGTGATATATGGATGACACATATTGACCATATATAAGATAACATGTACACATCGTGATATATTTTTTATAATATTACATTCTACTACATATTATATATTACATATGTGTGAATATGTCTAGACCATTAAAACTTACATATCCATATAAGTACATACGTGTATTAATATATAAAAACAAAATTATATATGCCTAAGCACTTCATAAAATTATTTATTTTAAAACATTATAGTAGAATTCATTTCTTATTAAAATTATCAAATTTATCTGAGTGTTAAAGTTATTCCAACTGCCAAATATTTGCCATGTAAAAGGATCATATATGATCATTTTTATGATGAAAAAAATCACTTAATTTCAATTTATTTAATTTTCTATCTATTTAATTAGGGTAAATGTACCAGTAATTGACCACGCACCAGTAACTGACCACTTTGAACAATAAATATATATAAATAAAAATACATGAGCCAAGCTGTAAATAAAAAAAATAACGTCGAACACGTCATATGTCCGGAATAATTTAATAAAAACGCGGGTATTGTTGTTCTCCTCGTAACTTCAAAAATAAAATGAATGTAAAAAGGTGTGACCA